>CM023481.1:113049165-113150461 GCA_013339685.2 Hyalomma asiaticum | reverse complement strand
ACGCTGACGAAATCGCCGGGATCGTGAACACGCGCCCCACCGAATTTTAAGGGGGCAGTTTGTGAGCAGTGACAGGAGCAAGAAATAAAGCAGGAAATATGGTAGAAAGCTGCGTGGTGGTCAAGTGCCGGAGGTCAGACCGGTGTGTGTGTGTGTGAAAGAAAGAAAAATGTGTGTGAAGAAACAAAAATAAAGAAGGAAAGAAGAAAATAAAGAAGGAAATAAATGTGTTGTACACGCCTTTGCACGACTGCTACCTCAACGCATGAGCAGCATGGATGCAGGAGCTCTGTTCATAATAGGGAAGACACACCTCGAGTCACCCGTTTTAACGCGAAAGCGTTTCTTGGCTAGGTTGGCGATAGCGCGCGCCCTGCTCCCGTCCGCAAAAAGCGTCCGCAAAAGCCGTACCAAGAAAGCACGTGACCTCTCCCACCGGAAGTGACGCCGGCGCCAACACTCACCGCAGCGGCAGTCGGCGCGCGCTCCGCTACAGCTACCTGCAGCGGCTTGCGGCCGCGTCGCCGCGTTTCTTCGCCGGGTTGGCGAAAGCGCGCGCCCAGCTGCGTGGTGTTGCCGTTTCAACATTCACCGCGCGAACGCCCCATCTAGCCCATTGTTCTTCACCACCATGCGTGCCGAGTTCAATCTCGAATTGAAGACGCCCACTGAGGCCATCACGACGTCGAGATGTACGTGCATCGATCTCGCATTCACCAACGACCTACACATTGTGCGAGATGGGATGTATGTCTTCACCTACTCGGATCACAAGGCCATCGTATTATCTATGTACCCCGGCCCAAGTACGCCGTCACTGGAACGTTAAGAGGGTGACGACACCGGTGACTGTCTAATGACACCGTCTACAACGCCGCGGCGGTCCTACTACTTCGATATGCCCGAGACCTGCCCGGGCATATCTGCATATACTGCCTGGACGGCGAAATAGAAAGGGACATGTGGAGTGTCGACACCACTTTGATGGCATAAAATCATGTAAATAAACAAAATCCGGCCTCCCACATTGCCTCATTCTTTATAACACAGCTCGGCAACACCAGTTTGCAGCACCCCTACTCAACGAGAATCTAGCCAAAATAAACGCTTTGGCGTTCTCATCTCATAAGAATACGCTTAGGGATTGTCGAACTTTTTTAGTGCTTCAAATACAGTGAAGCAAGATCTATATTTCTTTTATTATTAGGACGCAGCTCATTCTCAGGGTAACCATGCAGAGTTCTACAAATGGGTTTTATTTTATTTAGAACACTGCAATGCGACATATTTTTGCAACAGTAAATTTATGAGGAAAGTTACCGTATTCTTACATTTTTTCATAAAAATCGGCAATAATTATTTTTTAAGCTTGTGAAATCTTTCAGTTTTCTTTTCCCGCAGTTTTGCCATTGTTGGGATTTTATAACGAAATGAAAACTTCATCTAGTCGCATATTTTCTGTTATAGCTTGCAGAAAAACCCTTCGGGTAGTCGACATATATAACTTAAGCTTTCACTTCTTTAGTTAAACTGACAAAAAAAAACACCTCCGAAATTAGAGCCAGCCAGAGGCACTAGCTCAAAAATCAGCTTCGGTGATTTCTAAACAAAAAAATATCTAACTTTGGGCAACATAAATTAATCTTATCATAGGCCAAAAGTAATACTCAGGCGTGGAATAAAGGACAAATATTTCGACGGATACAATGCGTTAGTGTCAGAATTACAGGCCTTTAACTTTGCGGCATCTGTAACACGTGCAAGGGTTCTTGTACCACTGGTAGTGAAATGTGAATTTGTTTTCAAAAAATTAGGTGCTGAATCTACAAAATTTGTACTTGATGCAAAGAAGTACGTAAGAATGCTTCTTTAACTTGCCATATGATGCCCCGGTGACACGTGCGGGTTGTTTGAGTAGGCTGGAATATTAACTGTCCACCATCTCTACACTTTTAAATTGACTGTAGAGATCATTCGTTAAGTCAAAGATAATGGACATTTTGTTTACATGACCTCTCCGATGTACAGGAAAGTATTACACCACTTGATACACGAAATAAAATTGTATGAAAAATAAAGACACTGGAAACAAATTAGTCATTAGATAAATTGCTAAACTGCTAAATAAATGTGTGAAAGCTGGTACTGATCTCCACAAGTGTAAACTGCATAAAATACGTGATCTGCATATGTCAGGTTTTTATGCTAACCTTGAGAATTACATGATCATTATTTGGGTTCCTATTTTGTGACCAAAGTGTACTGCGCTTTTTGTCTTTTTGTTCTTTGTTGATTCGGCATGTCACTTCAAATATAGCCACAGCTGTCTTGCTACAAAAAAGTAGCAGCGGGCTTTTGTCAAGCTGCCTGTGCAAGGAGCAGCTTTTACCCGCACCTTTCGTGTTATTACTTTAGAGATGATAATGTTGGTGTTTTTGTTACATTTCGCTGAAAACAAAAACAAAACAAAAGCCGAAACCCCTCTGGTCTTCCCTTTTCGTCTAAACGCACTCAGGTAAAAGGAAAATAGGGAGAAAATAACAATGTTGCGTTTAGTGCGTACATATTGGGCGCACGGGCATAGTTGCAAACGTTTGGAAAGCCGATATGCACACCTTTAAGAAACGCATAGGGGCGTAGTAAAGCGAAGGAGAACTGAACGCGCTATATAGGACGGGTACACATCTAGAGGCGACCAACGATAACAGAGAGTGCGGGGAACAAATCGATGAGATGCTATCCTTCCGTGGGGCTTTGCAACGGGAATAATAGACGCTTGTAAGAGCGCTCGATTGCGTATATAACGCAATATTATGTTTGAGTGTCAGTGCTTCCTCTAGCTACGAGGCACAAAGAGGTCTTCCACTTGTTGGCGTGGTTTAAAGCGCGTTGCGCGATGTGACACAAGATATAAAAGGGACGGTCGTGGTGGGCACCACTCCGAACTCTTGGACTCTTTCATTCGAAGCGTGGCACGCACGCGAGGTTGCTTTCTCTTCCCGCCGCAATGCGGTCGCCGCATGGTTGGGAAATTCACACACACGACCTAGCACCCAGCACAAAGTGTAATAATAAAAAAAAGAAAAAAAGGGCAGATCCCACGTGCAGTGGGAATCAAGAAAATGCGAAGCACGCATCAGGAACGTAAACTGGATTTGCATTATTGTCTCGCTATACCGAGTTTGGTACATATGAAGTTAACGAAACGGCCGCAAGAGCACCATGACTGTGGCATGTAAATCATGCCGGTTATGACACGTGTGTCATGATTTTAATGTTATGACATGTCATTTACGTTCGTCATGCTGTCGTGTTCTGCCATAGCAATTTTATTATACATCCCATTAACGAAACGCGTGGCATGTAAATCATGCCGCCCATGACATGCATGTCATGCTTTTCATGTTATGACCTGTCATTTATGTTCGTCATGCAGTCATGTTGTTGCATACCAATTTTCCTCTACATCCCGCTAACGAAACGGCCAAGCGAGCACCAAGACCGTGGCATGTAAATCATGTCGCTCATGACATGCATGTCATGATTTTCATGTTATGACCTGTCAGTCATGTTCGCCATGCAGTCATGTTCTGGCATACCAATTTTCGAATACATCCCATTAACGAAACGGCCAGGAGAGCACCTAGACCGTCGCGTGTAAATAATGTCACTCATGACATGCATGTCATGATTTTCACGTTATGACATGCCATTTATGTTCGTCAGGCAGTCATGTTGTGCCATGCCAATTTTCGCATACATCCCATTAGCGAAACGGCCAGGAGAGCACCAAGACCGTGGCATGTAAATCATGCCGCTCATGACATGCATGTCATGATTTTGATGTTATGACCTGTCATTTATGTTCGTCATGTAGTCATGTTGTGGCATACCAATTTTCGTAAATATCCCATTAGCGAAACGGCGAGGAGAGCACAAAATCGTAGGCGGCTAGATAGATAGATAGATACGCTCAAACTCGCCGAAGTTCGCTAAGAAATGCGTCGCATTTAAAAATTGGAGCTACGAAGAGACATTCAGTTTCATCTCATAAATACTATACCTTGTGCATCCTTTGTGCTGCCCATACACGAAAACTGTTTCGTGAAAACATAAATAATGCAGAGTTAGAGGAAGCGCGTTTGCTCTGTACGCGCTGATCACATGATTGCAAAAGCTCTTTGTGGCCAGCCAATTTCACAAATTATTTCATTGCCTTTGTTGCTTCTGTCGAGGCCCGCTTAGATGCAGAGCGGCAGGATCGACTGAGTTAGATTTCCGGGGTTTTACGTCCACAGACCGCCCTGCTGTGATTATGAGAGGCTCCATATGTAGGGAGCTCCGGAAATTTCGATTATCTGGGGGTTCTTTAACGTGCGCTGACATCGCACGGTGCACGAGCCTTTGCCATTTTCGCCTTCATCGAAATGCAGACGCCGCGGCTGGTATTGGATCGCGCGACCTTTGGATCAGCAGCCGAGCGCCATAGCCACAAGACCGTGCACCGGCCGCGGCGGGGCGCCGCTGAGTTTGCGCATTATTCGCGGCGCCTTAGAGGCTGCGGATATACGTTTGCATTATTATTTTTCGAATTATTCTGGGCGATGCGCGATTTCTTATTTCCTCACGATACCAACCATGGGTCGCGGCGTCGGTGTACCATCGTGTATGTTCCCTTTCGGCTTTCTCTTTTTTTTGTGTGTGTGTTCGTTTATCCCTATATTTGTTTAGCCATGTTTGTCTCCTTTGTCGTGTATACACATTTAGTACATCAACGAATCAATATGGAAACAATGAATAGTATAATGTTTCCAGCCATGATCGTTACTCTTGATGTCGTGACATACAAAAAAAATGCTTGTGCCGGAGCAAGCACATAAAACTCCTTTTTTTTTGTTCTTTCTTAAAATTCTGGCACATCGTCCTTATTTCGGGGAAAATATGGGTATAAACTGGACAACTAAACGGCAAGTTTCGTATAACGAGGCCCCCGGCTTCCTGACCTTAGACATACTGGGAAGATGCGACGCTAGCGACAACGGCGAGAATATACGGGACATTAAAATATACTATACTCTCTCCATTTGTCGGTCTTTTTTTCCTTTAGCTTTTTACCGTCTTCCTCTCCGCACGCGATGGTGCGCATGTTAAGAGCAAAAAAAAAAAAATAGAAAAAAAAGATCAGCCTCGCTGGAGGCCAGAAATGTACAGCAACAAACGTTAAACAAATGCAGCGCAAACAAAAGGCGCGAGCGAACTGCGCGAGCGAAGTAGCAGCGCCTAAGTGTGCAAACACAAATGTAGGCAAAAAGAATTATTAAAAGAACATGAGGGGCACAACGTGGCCCGTAAATTAAATTTTTGGCTTATTTCCGCCCGATGTAGTCGGCGCGACATAAAAATGAGGGCAACTTGCAAGTTCGGCAAGCGCGGCCTCGGATCGTTTAGTTCTGACCGCATTGATTTCGCATCTCCGGTTACTGCGGCGCTCGCACACACGAGAAGAACCGAAATAAAAGGGGGGGCAAGGGCGAGCAACTGTGAGGGAAAGGAGGCGTGATTTATTATACACCGCGGAGCCAAAGGATCCTTCTTTTCCTCTCCACCTCGTTCGCGTTTCTTTTTCATTCCCCCCCTCCCCCCCCCCCCTTCCCCTCATTGCTCGCAATGTCTTCTCGCGGATTTGAATCGGCAAGATACGCTCGCGTGGGTGAATGCGAGAGCAATAACGAGCCGATGGGCGCCGAAGTGAGGGTCGCAGATGTTCCTGATAAAGCACACGCACGACCGACATAGGGGCCGCCAGTCATGTTCACTGTACGCCGAAACCTCGAGTTCAATCGATCGCGGTGGACCATGCCAAGCACCTTATGCCGCTCGCGAAAGAGAGAGAGTGAGAAACAGGGAAAGGAAGGGTGAGAAGATGATGGCGGCTTGTAATTATCTTGTAATTCAGAAAACAAGTTGGACACGATTCTTTCGGCGTGAGAGCACGTGCGGTGCATCGGCCCCGCGCGGAGGGGGCCCGCGTAGGCACTTCTAATAAAGCACCATGTTCAGAGGAAAGGTGCACTCGAAGCTCTCGTAGTCATCATCAGTCTTCTTTGTGGATTGCGCTGTGCCGTTTTTTGCGGGTTTGCCAATAAGGGTGTTTCCCCGCCAACGTGATCTAGTGGCTTTGCCGCTCGGCTGATGATCTGAAGGTCGCGGGATCGAGTCACGGTCGCGGCGGCTGCATTTCGATGGAGGCGAAATATTGAGGCCCGAGTACTGTGCGATTTCAGTGCGCGATAAGGAACTCCGAATGGTCGAAATTTGCGCAGCCCTCCACTACAGTGTCTGTCATAATCATGTCGTGGCTTTGGCACATAAAAACTCAGAAATTATTGACTATGGCCTTTTTCTTGGGGGAGCAGAGCTGGCAACCGGCTACGCGCAATGGGCGGGATGGGCTGACCTGGTGGCGCGCTGGGGAAACAGCGGTCAACAGCATTCTCCGTTTCGCATTTATGGGTTACAGCTAGGAAGAAACGCGATGCACTCCTGATGAATGCTACAGGCGATCTACTATACTGTAAGCTGTGAATTACGGATATAATACACATTACATCTGCGAATGAACAAATCGCAAAATACGATTTAGAACAGGGAATGTCGCAGGAGCCAACGTTTCGACAAGCGGACTTGTCTTCGTCAGGGCGGCCACTGCCTTCTCCAGCGTTCGTTTATGTACGCCTTTGCACACTCTCCCCCGTCCTCAGAAGGAGAGGAGAAGAAGAGCAGCACGTGCCAACAATAGCAAAAAAAAAAAGGTGGGGGGGGGGGGAAGAGGGGTTGGGTGCAGGGGTAGTTCGGTGACAGGTGTTAGCGTGACTAATATAAGGGGCAAGAGCGAAAGCTTCCAAAGAATCCGCTCCTTGTACATATCTTGCAAATGCATTGTGTGCACAGTGCCAGAAAGCAGGACGAAAAAAGGAACACACGCTCGAAACAGAAGTTGCTCCTATGGCATGTGCCCCCCTCTCCATTCCACACCACTTGCGCCGCACCAACAGTGCATTTCACTGAAAGCTTGTGGCTAAAAAAAATAACTACACTGTTTAACACCGTTGTTCTCGTCCAACTGGATGGGGGCTCCGCACCTGAAAGTAGACTTTCTGGGAGAAACACTGTTAGCTTGTGTATACCTTAACCTTTTATCGTCTTTGTTAACCCCCCACCGTATCTAATGGACTCAAGGGTTCCCTTTGAAAGGTTTATTCCTGTCGGCTGGAGAGTACTGAACCTGTATATGAGATAAGATTCCCTGTATTTTCTGTCCCACGGCGAGCGGAAGCTTCCCTGAGGTATGTAGAGTTTCAATTCGTCGAAATTATGACCTGTCATATTAAAATGCTGCGCCACTGCCTTCGGCAGGTTATTCGCGGTGTCCGCGCGGTGCCCGTTTAATCTAACATTAATTGGTTGACCAGTTTCGCCGATGTATTGCTTGTGACAGAGTGAACATTCCAACATGCAAATAACGTTTGAACTAGTGCAAGTGAACTACATTTTACATGATGGGCATAGTCACTTCCCGTACTTTTAACTTTAAGATCATTTTGAATATGCTTGCAAGTCTTACATCTGGGACGGGAGCAAGTTATTACGCAGGAGGTGCGCTGAGGGTTTACTTTGGCATGTACTAACAGTTCCTTAAAGTTTCTATTACGGTGGTAGGTGACTCTTGGTATTTCCGGAAACGCTTTTCTAAGGCGATCGTTGCTTGTCAGTATTGGATAGTATTTGCGAAGAATATTATTTATGTTTGGAAGCGCATTGGAGTATTTCGTTATGAATGCTAACGGTTGGTTGGCCTGCGCTTTAGGGGCTCTTTTTTCTAGTGCTGGTGTGCTATCTAATTTACGCGCGTCATTGTATGCCTTGTTGAGAGCGTCGTGCGGGTGAGAGCGTCGTGCGCGTAAACTAGATAGGACACCAGCACTAGAAAAAAGAGCCCCTAAAGCGCAGGCCAACCAACCGCTAGCATTCATAACGAAATAATGCAATGCGCTTCCAAACATAAATAATATTCTTCGCAAATACTATCCAATACTGACAAGCAACGATCGCCTTAGAAAAGCGTTTCCGGAAATACCAAGAGTCACCTACAGCCGTAATAGAAACTCTAAGGACCTGTTAGTACATGCCAAAGTAAACCCTCAGCGCACCGCCTGCGTAATAACTTGCTCCCGTCCCAGATGTAAGACTTGCAAGCATATTCAAAATGATCTTAAAGTTAAAAGCACGGGAAGTGACTATGTCCATCATGTAAAATGTAGTTTCACTTGCACTAATTCAAACGTTATTTACATGTTAGAATGTTCACTCTGTCACAAGCAATACATCGGCGAAACTGGTCAACCAATTAATGTTAGATTAAACGGGCACCGCGAATAACCTGCCGAAGGCAGTGGCGCAGCATTTTAATATGACAGGTCATAATTTCGACGAACTGAAACTCTACATACTTCAGGGAAACTTCCGCTCGCCGAGGGACAGAAAATACAGGGAATCTTATCTCATATACAGGTTCAGTACTCTCCAGCCGACAGGAATAAACCTTTCAAAGGGAACCCTTGAGTCCATTAGATACGGTGGGGGGTTAACAAAGACGATAAAAGGTTAAGGTATACACAAGCTAACAGTGTTTCTCCCAGAAAGTCTACTTTCAGGTGCGGAGCCCCCATCCAGTTGGACGAGAACAACGGTGTTAAACAGTGTAGTTATTTTTTTTAGCCACAAGCTTTCAGTGAAATGCACTGTTGGTGCGGCGCAAGTGGTGTGGAATGGAGAGGGGGGCACATGCCATAGGAGCAACTTCTGTTTCGAGCGTGTGTTCCTTTTTTCGTCCTGCTTTCTGGCACTGTGCACACAATGCATTTGCAAGATATGTACAAGGAGCGGATTCTTTGGAAGCTTTCGCTCTTGCCCCTTATATTAGTCACGCTAACACCTGTCACCGAACTACCCCTGCACCCAACCCCCCTTCCCCCCCCCCACCTTTTTTTTTTTTGCTATTGTTGGCACGTGCTGCTCTTCTCCTCTCCTTCTGAGGACGGGGGAGAGTGTGCAAAGGCGTACATAAACGAACGCTGGAGAAGGCAGTTGCCGCCCTGACGAAGACAAGTCCGCTTGTCGAAGCGTTGGCTCCTGCGACATTCCCTGTTCTAAATCGTATTTTGCGATTTGTTCATCGATTCAAGCATCCATCTTCCCCTGAGCTTCTCTTCTAGTTTACATTACATCTGCGCAATTTGTGATATACGCCGACGACACCATCAGACACCATCATATTCTTTTCCTGTACAAATCTCGATTTTATAATAGACATTGCCAACCATGCACTCGGAAAGTTACATGAATTGACAAAAAGAAATGGACTACGTGTGAATGTTGGAAAAACAAAAATTGTTCTATTTCGACCAAGGACCAAAATATTTACCTAACTATAAACAACTTAACTTCAAATCTACCCCGTTAGAAATTGTTCCCACATTTAGATGTCTCGGAGTCCTGTTTAATGACTTAAGTCCTGGAGCGATCATGTTTCTCATGTCACTACCCAACTATCACAATTAATTGGTGTTCTTGTCCGCAATCAGCACTTTCTTCCATCAAGCGCCATGGTGTTGCGCCGTTCACTTTTTTAATCTCAACTTTGCTGCCACCTAATCTGGGACAAGGCATCACAGGAAAGCTTACCATGGCTACACATACTAAAAGAAAAAGGAAATAAGAATAAAAATAAAATTGTTACAATTGTTGGAAATGTCCCTAAATTGCATCATACCAAAGAGCGTTTCCAGAAATATAAGGTACTTACAGTTGATAAATTATGTGACTATGACTTATCAATTTCCTTGAAACGGGAAATGGTCCAAAAAACATTTCTTTTTCGACAAGTTTCTCATTTATCAAAACTCTAACGTGCCCATACAACTCAATCAAACGATAGATGGATTGTTAGAACGTGTGGAAAATAGTTTGGTTGGCAATTATTCGAAAATATAGTACCACGGCTTCTAAAAAATCCGTGTCCAAAAAAACAAAAACAAAACGTCGTTTTAGAAGATACTACTAACAAAAACATTCTTGAGCATTTTCTTCACCAAGACGATTAGTAATATATAAGTGCTTTATTTAGCTTTCATTAAGGTGTCCATCATCTGTTGTTTTGTCATATCGCCATATTTTCATAACCCTGCAACTCGACCACATTTTACTTGCATTTTTGCTTATACTGAACTTTTGCTTCACAGTCTTGTTAAACCCTTCGTGAACTCTCATTTATTTCTTGTAAACATTTTGTGAAGTAGATTACGGATTTTTGTTATTATTTCTTTTCTGTGTTGCTAAATGACGGTGTGTTCTGGGTGTTTTCGGTTAAGTTTGTATTACTGAGTTAAAGTCCTATGCTTTACTTTCTCTGATTTTCGTGCGGCCGCGATACCACCAGAAAATTTGTTATACAGGTGTCCACGGCTTTGTCAAGCTATCGAGAGATAGCTTTTACCGTGGGCCCTTCGGTCATTATGAATTGAATTGAGGGCGAAATAAAATTGAAATTGAATTGACTATTGAAGAGTTTGTGTAATAATCAACTGCTGTGGACGCAGCAGTAGTCCTTGCGAAATTCCTTCTTCTTGCAAAAAAAAAAAAGGCGAGTAAAAAAAAAGAACAAGGGTTCATGTTGGCACGGTACATCGCTTATTGCCACACGTGCGATGGGTTAGAACAGGGTGTAATGTAGATAGCCCATTTAGTCACCTGACGCTGTCACAGTCTGCGCGGTAGACTTTGTCCAGCATGCTATAATTATTGCAGGGGTTCGCGTGCCAAAACGCACAGCATGATTATTTCAACCACCTGCGCTTCTTTAACGCGCACTGACATCGCACAGCGCACATGTATCTGGCATTTTCGTCTCCATCGAAAATGTGACCGCCGCAACGGTGATCCACCCTGCGTTTTTCTAGTCTTACTGTAAGCAAGAATCATAACCACTGTGCCACAGCGGCAGACTGCAGAATGCCTTCGGGCACGTATAGGGAGAAGAGTGCTAGACCTACTGCAGTACATACGCAGTTCTCTATAAGTCGTAACGGCAGTTTTACTGCACTGCCGCTTTCCCGTATGTGCCGATCAAGACCCAGGACGATAAGATTCATTTAAAGGGCGTTTGCATAACGCGCACCATCTGGGGACAATGGCTCCCAAATATTCACTGGAATCAGCTAGTCACGCTAATGAAAGATTAAATAAGCTACTACCCTAAGCACCGGCATAGTTTGATCAGTTTTCGTCGTTACGTGATTCGCTGGATGCCACCACATCGGAACTTTATTTAGGCTTATGGGAACTTGGATGTGTGGCAAATGCGCAAGACGCGGGCAGCAACTATCGGCAAAAATCGCTCGACTGAGTTTACGTAGAGCCTTCCATTTGGACCCCTATACCAAGATTACTTATTACCTCTCTCGAACCGGTCCAAAATCATGCTGCCCGATTTATTTAACCACACGTGAGCATAACCCTCATCAAATCATCATTTGAACTGCCCCGTAAGCAGTAAGGCGCAGAATCTCACGGCTCGGTCTCTTCCATAAGTTATATCCCACCTTCTCCCATCTGCATTGTGCACTGTTACTGCTTCCAGTTCGAACATCTCGCCGTTCACGCCTGCATGGTTGCACTCTTGCGTTTAACAACTCGTTTCTTCCTGCAGGCACTGAAGGCTGGAATTCCCTTCCTGAAGCAGAATTGCGTTTGAAAGAAAGCCATAAAAATTCAAAAAGCTATTAACGACACTTCTTGTTAAATGACGTCATTCATTCATATTTTTTTGGGGGGGGGGAAAGGGGGGCGGGCTTGCATTTTTTTTAAAGATATCAGCTTGTATGGGGAATATCCTTTTAAGCTGTGAAGTGTGCTTCATTCTTTCTTTTTTTTTGTCGTATGCATGCCTCGTTGAGTGTCATATTATTTTCGTCTCTGTTATCTTTCTCCTAATGTTTTTCTCGTCCTCATCAGTGGCCAACATATTCGCCGAGATCTTCACTTTCATGGTGTGCACTTGCAACTTTCTTGGCTCATTGTTATAGAGCACTATTTCAAAGCATGTTGTTAAACTTTATATCCCCCTCCCCCTTCCCCCTCATGCAATATTCTGTGAAGGGTCCTTAACGGTAAATAAATTATGAAATGATGATGAGATGGTTGATTGACTTCTGAGGTTTTACGTCTCAAAACCGGCTATGATTATGAGAGACGCCGTAGTGGAGGGCTCCGGAAATTTCGACCACCTGGGGTTCTTTAACGTGCACTGACATCGCACAGCACACGGGCCTCAACATTTCGCCTCCACCGAAATGCAGCCGCCGCGGCCGGGATCCGATCCCGCGACCCTCGGAGCAGCAGCCGAGTACCATAGCCACTAGACCACCGTGGCGGGGCTAATGATGATGAGATGAGAAATATCTCACTGCTTCAATACAAGACGAGCGCCCCTTCGAGGCTGAACGCTAAAACATGGTGTTAAATGAAGCGGCACCACACAGAAAAAGCGAGTGATCGAGACAGGGCCGCAGAGCACAATGACGACGTATAATTTGACGCGGAGAGCTGCGACAAGTCAATATTATAGCTCGCCGTCGGGTCGCAGCATTGCGTGTACACAAAACCCTAGCGTATCAGGCCCAAGAGCGACAAGAACACTTGAAACCGAATAAGGTGCATAGAGGAATCCGACTGGGAGAGTGCTTTAAGAGACGGGCGTGCGTCCTCTTGTCCAGAGAAAGTAAGGAGGAACGACGTCGCTCTTGGTATGGAAAACACAGACAGCCCGAATGAAAGAGGGTTGGGACACGTGTCGGGGGAGAATTGCGAAGGGAGCGCGTGCGGTTTTTCATCCACTCCACTGCTTCCTCCTCCACGGAAAGGAATCCGTCCGTGAGGTGGACGTCAAATGTTTCTCGTTCGCTGTAGCAAACTAATTAACCTGGCCGTGGTCGAACTCGAGAATCTTTCATCCGAGAAGCAGCCGCGAGAGCTTTCGTGCACTTCCATTTAGAGGCTCCCCGCATGAAGAGCGTGGTCTCCTCGTACGTGCTCTGTTCAATATCTGCGAATCAAGAAGGCCTGTATGCATGCAGGTTCTACAAAACGTTTTATTTTTTTTTTAACAGTGAAGCTGTTCAAACCAGCGAAAGGCGCCGGATTGTTCGCAAGTGTCATCGTCGCGAAATCATTATGAAATAAGTGCGAGTACTTCCTTTATGACTTGCCCAATGTGCGAAATATGCACGCGCACTTCTTTCTTATCTTGCCCTCATACCCTCAGCCCCGTGCTACACAAAGGCGGAAGCGTTTCATCAGAATAGCCTTGCCACCACAGCTCTGTCCAGCTTCGGCGAGCCGTGGCGCTAGCGCCTGCAGCGCGAAGTCTCGCCACGGCTCCGGAAGCAGAAATGACGTCACCGCTCCGATCATCGTAATAAAAGCTACGCATCGCTGGCGCGGCGACAGAATTCCCCGCGTCTCCGCCCCAAGCACATCGTCGTAAACGTGGTACGACCGAAAAAGTATCGCTGTCACTCTCGAACAAGAGGAAGCCCGGCGCGAAGGGGATGATTGGCAATAGTAATAATAATAAAATAAATCAACACTGCACGTCCTTTAATGTCTGAGCATTCATTGCGGTCACTTGTGGTGTCGCGCAAAAACCTCGCGAAAACTTAGCACAAGCGATATAAAGCTAGGTGGGCCCGTCAGCTTCGCTCATTGCAGTCTTCGCACCTCAGAGTGAAGCCCCCCCTTTTCTTTTTCTTCAGCGACGGTCTATATTTCACCGTAAGGGCAATAACGTGCTTTCCGTGGTGCTTCCCTTTCAACTCACACTTGTAGTCATGAGTTCACACGGCACTTATAGCAACGTCATTATCAATAGCATATAGCCTAGGCGTACCGCACGTCCTCGGAGCTTGCGCCCGCGATCCTTGGTAAAGGCTATTGCAGTTATGAAGTGGTGTTCGCCTTAGATGAAGGAGGTTGGAGCAAAACAGGGTTTGACTCCCTGCCTCCATCTTAACGCATTGACTGTTCTATCTAAGCGGGAGCGCTACTATTTTCCAGCCCACTTTCCGATCTATGGACAAAGGGAATGGTTCTACTGCTTTATCAAATATTGTTGCAGCGCAGTGGGTACAAAGACGTAGATGAAGGACATCACGCACAGTGCTAACTTCCAACAACAAATTTTATACTCGGGAACTGTGCAATTTTTATACTCACATTCTGTGCAGCATGTGTCCACTGAGAGAGAGAAAATGGGCACACGGTTGACAGATATAACCGGAGAATACAGTAGGCAAAAGTTCATGTTTGACGCACGCTCAAAAATTTCAATTTTTTTAAAAGGTATATGGAGATGACTTGGCGAAATATGCGTCACCAAACTCTTTGTATGTACATAGCAGACTTTCATCACCCGAGTTAATTCAGATTTGCTTCTCCCCATAATCACAGTGTCTTGAGCGCTAGGAACACATCCACACTCACGACAACGAATTCATTTAAAACCGTCGTGCTCAAATTTGCTAACCTTGGTTCAGTGCTTATTAAGTTTCTCATTAACACACCTGCCGTTTTGTGCTATGTAAGTTTCACCACAGGACAAAGCAATTCCGGACAAGTTCTGCAGTTGACGCCACTGCTTCCCCTGTGCTTCTTACAGCACGCATGCTTAGTTGTACCATACGGCCTTGCCTTAGTAGATAGGGTCATGAGCTTGTTTGGGGCTGAAAAGAGCACGTAAACATTCCCGCGCTTACCTATCTTCCTCAGTTATGTGAGAGATGATGGACATATGAAATTGCAGCGAAATTTCTTTCTAGCCTATCCTATCCCAGTTACTGTCGAGAGACCGCGCTCTCCCAACTGCTTTTCTCGGAGCAACGCTTTCCGCAACTGACACCACCAAACTGTAAGGGCACCCGGGCTCTCCTAAGCGCGTCAACTGTAATTTAGAACTAGTGGACATTAAGTGAAGGCGCGATTTCTTTCGTTCATTGCTCAAACACGTTTTGGCTATGCCCTTTTGATCAACGTTGAGTAAGCAGAACTGTATAATAAAAGGGGCTTATTAGCACGCGGTGCATAATATCAGCAGGTGAACACGTGTTCGTCGTAAATCACAGTCATTAGATTTAGAAAGCGTATTTACGGTTAGTTGGCACTTCGAAGGAGACCAAGCCAAACACAATGTGTCCGCCTAACAACAGTTAACACACTTAGGAGAGACCGGATATCCTAACAGTTTGGTGGTGTCAGTTGCGGAAACCTTGCTCCGAGAGACGCGGTTGGTCGAGCGTGGTCTTTCGACAATAACTATGGTAGTCAGAAAGAGAAATTTCGCTTTAATTCCATCTATTCATCGTCTCTCACATAACTTGAAGAAGACAGGCTCGCGCGGTAATTCTGACTTGTTGTATTTAGCCCCCCGCAAGCTCACGAGCTTATGTGTAAGACAATACCATATGGTACAAATAAGACCGTGTACGGAAAGAAGCAGAGGAGAAGCAATGGCGTCGACTCCAGCATTCCTTTTCCTGTAGTAAGAGTTACGTATAGGCATAACCAGTAGCTGCGTTAATGGAGGCTTAATGGATGAGAAGGAAGGAAACAGAAAGGCAGGGAGGTTAACCAGAAAGCTTCCGGTTGGCTACCCTCCACTGGGGGATTGGAAAATGGCCATAGAAAGATGAAAGAGAGAAGAGCGAAAGAAAAATTACACCATCTCCCGCTAAAGGGGACCATGAGGCGATACGAAGCAGCACGGGCGGTGCACACCGCGTTGCATCGATTTAATAGGTGTCGCGTTTGCATCGGTTTGACAGGAGATGATGTAATTTTTTCTATCAAGAAACTCGCTAGCTGACGCTGCCTGCGTCAGCGTTGTCTCTCGCGGGCGAGGGTGCGTTCTCGTTGCTTGCGAGCTGGTAAAGCGTTCATCGAAGAAAGAGCGTTTCCGTTTCCGTAGAGGAGGTGTGTGGAGAGGTCACGTGGAGAGCGGGCGTGGAGAGGGTGTGCTCATGCGCAGTAAAGGTGATCACGCCGCAAACCACCACCACCACCGGATTGAACTCTGCCATAAGCTGCTTCGCATCTAAAAGGTTGCCGGGGATGACAGATAATGCACTGACGCGTAAGTTATTGCACTGGTACTCAGCCAAATGTGTTCACACAAGCCCGCCGTCCTCAAGAAACAAAACCGTGCTTTCACTGCCTTGTGGGCCGACGAGCGATGAGGACAGTGTTCCAGTAGCATTTGTACCGAAAGCGGCCGATTGTCGAGTCGTTGGAATGCGTGAGTTAGTGTTTGACGTAGGTGGTCGATGGTTTCGCGGGTCCCGCAAACATCACATGCTGCGTCGTCGGTAACTCCAATTAATGTAGAGTATGCCTTCGTGAAAGCAGCTCCTAACCAGAGCGAGAAAGAAGCTAAGCTTCACATCTATGTAGTCCGTATGGAGGGCGAAGTTCCAGGTATGGGTTTAGTTGATGCAGTCTTGTACGTCTTATGCTTGGTGAGCTCCACTCCATCAGATAGAGACTGCATGCGAGATGTCGAAGTTGTCTCGCGGCGTGAGCCCCACACAGCGGAATCGGAACGCTGTGGGCTTTTTTGTGTGCCGCGCGAGCAGCGACATCTGCAGAATCATTGCCACCGATTCCGCAATAACTAGCAAGCCACTGAAAGCCTTTTCGACTGAGGTCGTGGTGAAGCTTCATGGCGTCGTGAGTTGTTCGTGACGTCCGCGTCTCAGAACTGACTGCACTCACTGTAAGGCGGGTTTTCAGACAGAAAGCACAGCCAATTTCCTCATTCTCTCAGAATCTATGAACTCTAGCGAGTGACGTATAGCATTGAGTTTGGCCGCCGTTGATGTCGTGACATGTCGTGTATTGAATCGCAGTGTTATTCGTTGCGTTGGTATGATCACCGCACCGACAGAAATGGATGATGTAGTCGAGCCATATGTGCACGTGGTTCCCGTACTTTTCGTGCAGCAGAAGTAGGCTGGGTTGTTTTAGTGCAAGCGGCTAATGAGCAATGCAATATGGTCAGCAAATCTGGGCCGGACGATTTTTTAGCAATTAATTATCGTTAGTGTGGATGTGTTTGTTGCATTCAAGACACTGTGATTATCGGGAGAAGCAAATCTGAATTAAATCGAGTTATCGTTGGAAGTGCTCACATAAAAAAGTTCGGTGACGCGTGTATTAGCAAGCCATGTATGTTACTGTCAAATAAAGAATTGAATATTTTGAGCGCGCGTCAAACACGCATTTTTGCCTGCTGTATTCTCCGGTTGTATCTGTCAACCATGTGCCATATTTCGCTCCCTCAGTAGACACGTGCTGCACAGAATGTGGGTTTAAAATTGGCGCAGTTCTCGAGAATAAAATTCGATGTTGGAAGTTAGCGGTGTGTGTGTGTGCGTGTGTCCTTCTCCTACGTCTTTGTGCCAGTTGCGCTGGAACAATATTTCATTATGACGTGCCAACAAGCCCAAGTTTCTACACTGACAACTTCTGCTTATTTTGCCTGAAAATAAACACGGGCTACTATGCGCGGATCGAGGAACGTAGACATGCCGCAGATAAGTGTCGCGAATGTCGGGCCTGCCTGACTGATTTCACAATAAGAAAATATCCACACAAGCCCTTCGCTAATACACCCCTGCCTTTCACTCATTTCTCTCTCTCTCTCTCTCTCGGGTAGTATTCACCTCGTTGCGCCCACAGAGATCCCACAGTAATAAGAATTACAGGGAATTCAAGTCCCGAAACGACGACATGATCCTGAGGCACACTGTAATTTTGACCACCTGTGCTTTTCCAACCTGCGCCTAAATCTAATTACACTGACATCCACCACTGTGCCTCCGTTTAATTGCAACTGCCCGCGGTCGGGGATTGCAAGAGCCCACATTCACTTTAGCGGTCAAGTTCACGTATTGAAATATCCTGAGCGATGGACAATTCTGATGATGACGCTATTTTTCGTTATCTTGACGGCTTGCGAACAGCAGCAGCAAGGACCATAAAATAACAAGGTTGAAATAGGAGCTACGTCTGGCGTATATCTCGGGCCGCATCCATGGGCCAGTTCATAGCAACTTTGGAAATTGTGGGGAACGGGATTTCGAGCTTTGAAGCAAAGAAATGTATGGAAACATCAATAATTACTGCTCTTTTGGTGAGACGTTCTTTACTTAGTGACCAGTAGTTATGTCTTGACCACGGAGAAAGAAGTATTTAAGGAGGGGAAACTGCTATGCCACGGCAGCGTGCGCCGGCGGCCCGTTAATGTAACGCCTTAAGGCACCGCGCCGACGCGCCCTCTGTCGGACGAAAAGAGAAACGCGCGTGTCGCGCTGTGGCCTCCGCGATCGGTGGCGGAGGCGCGTCTAGGAGGAAGTTGAGCTTTCTGCGCATCACGACAGATGACGTTGCCGGCCTGTTCCCATCGTTTACATGTCATCCTATGGGCGCAACGCATCATTATCGCGTTAGCGTCTCATATATTGCAAACTTTCTCAGTTTTCACTCTGTAGCGTCAATAAATAGGGGCGGTGGACATTTTAGCTGCAGTTAGTAAGAACTGCTGAAATAATTACGAGCCGTACAGCACTTCGAACGAGCTGCTTGCACTTACTTCAGAGCAGACGACGCATGCCGCTGGAAGCCATTCAGCGTGTTCGTGCCCCTGCTCTAAGGCTCGGACAGGAAGGCACTGGATTCTGCCGCCACGGTGTCTAGTGGCTACGGTACTCGCTGCTGATCCGAGGGTCGCGGGACGACTCCCGTCGCGGCGGCACATTCGAGGAGGCGCATGTGAGCCCTTGTGCTGTGCGATGCAGTGCCCGTTAACGACACCAGGCTGGTCAAAACCTTCCGGAGACCTCCACTACTGCTTCTTCTAATCGAAGCTGGTTTTGGACTTAAACCCCACAATCCAATCAATCCCACTGGAATTCTGTTTAGGTCCAACATGCAGTTGTTCTGGGGTGCCTCGGTGCCAACATTGCTGTTCAGGGTGGAGACAAGCTCACTGGCGTCAACACATTGATTCATACGAGCTCACCCGCACCAGTGTTTTAAACCAATACTTAATCTATTTTATCCCCCGCACACACACACACACACACACACACACACACACACACACACACACACACACACACACACACACACACACACACACACACACACACACACACACACACACACACACACACACACACACACACACACACACACACACACACACACACACACACACACAAACAGAAGCACGTGAGGCAGTGTTACTGGCAGCGTCGCTCCGCGAGCTGTGATATAGTCGCCACGGTGCAGTAGACGTTCCTGGTTAGCCCACGTTAAAAGGCAACCCCGGAGATCTTTCAGTGTCCATGGATCTTAACCAAATTTTCAATACATGGTTTCATTGTCACTGTAATAATATATGCCAAGCCAGGCATCTGCAAGTCACTTAGTCTCCCTGAAAACGAATTTTAAAGCTTTATAGCGGATTTCCATGCGGGCCACCCTCTGTTTTTGACGTCGGTACCTGCAATGCTGTACGTATCCGAGCAGGCGGGCTGTCAAGAGAAATACGGTGGTACTTAAGCGCTCAAATCGTCGCTGTCAAGTTCAGAAAAGCTGGCATCGTCGGATGGCATCGCCGCTTTCATTTTTCTGGCACCAGCTACATATTTTTGATGACGGGAACACTTGTGACGTCACCGCATACGCTGCAAGAAGCATCTAGCTGTTTCGGTTTCGGTTTGAACACATCGTTAATTCGGTTATTTAAAATTATTGGTGAGTGAGCAAATTGAACCACCCTGCCTGCTGCAGGACTACCATTGGAAAGCAGTAATATTAGGATATGGTGAAAAAAGAGCCAGGCCTGCGCGGAATCGCAGGACAGTGACAGCGTAAGTTGGAGGAGCGACCTTCTTAGAGGTATTGTAAACGCTTGGGGAAACTAGTGCAAGTACAGGTGGTAGGTATCCCCTGCGCCATAACTCTGCGGTAAGGGCTTCCCTCGGCACAGAGGTCTGTTGTGCCCGACGTTGCCTTGCTGCAGCCGCGCGAGTTTCTCTTCTTCAGCAGTGGTCCGCACCTTGCGGGGAGGTACCATCAGGTATATCTAAAAGCCAAGTCAGGTTGCTGTCGGGGCTGCGCACGTCGCCTGTCGCGTGACGCATGGCCCGATACGAGAAAACTGCTTCACGAGGCAGCGCTTCGTAATAATGATAACGGAAAAGTTGAAGATTGTTTCATAATGATGATGATGTTGATGATGCGTCTGTAATGGGTTCAAAGCAACAAAGCATGCAGCCCTGTGTTCTTTCAAATGATTCCTCGAACTCGTTATGCATCCACTTTCCGCGACGTGTAGTGGCGTATTCTTATTCTGCCACATAACATTAAATTTGTTAATGCGATTCCTCGGCAGACGTTATACCTCTTTAGGTCTTTTAGCGAAGATTTTTCAAGCAGAGACGTAGCTCAGTGGTAGAATGCTCGACTGCCACGCAGAGGACGTGGGTTCGAATCCTCATCGGTCCTGGTCATTTTTTCCTAAAATTAGCGCGATAGTGGTTACGGACACCGGCGGCGGCGGCGGACAACTACGGCACCGAAAACGGTCCTTGTTGTGATCTCGTAACAGCTTTCGCTGTAAAAACCGCCGAAGTTTCCTTTTAAGCATGCTCATGATGGGGGCTCAAGCGCTCTGTACAGAGACCTTTATCCTACGTAACACTTGAGTGAGTTACAAAGAGTTAGTCGTAGGCAATTTCCTCGCTGACTAATTCGCATGACACCAATCCCCCCAATACGTGGGAGCTGCAGGACTTTTGCGGTCAGTATCGCACGACGTGTTGGTCTTATGTTCACCGAAGAGCTAATTGCGCAATATTGCATGCAACTCTTGTTTGCGGCGATTTACTACGCCATATTGGCGTCAATTCCGTCGTTTACTCGGTGGCTCACTCGCGAGCAAGCAAACTCACCAGCACGCTTACTTGCTGGCTCACTTTCTAGATCCGTGGAGAAAACGAAAAGCGTCTGGGAGGGAGCCAGCAAGCTACCTTAATGGCCGTTCGACCGAGCGACTGGCTATAGCGAAGAGATGCTTAGCTCTCCTTCCGGGTGTCAAACGTGCGAAGCACGCGTTACATGAGCCAGGATTAAGTTAAATTGGTGTCCCACCCAATATTTCCACAACTAACTTAACAAGGGAGTCAGAATTTGCACTACTGAAATGTCCTGTTTCTGGCGTGAAAGAGAGGCAGTATTCAAGACTCCTAGAAAGACCGCGTTATCATCGCCTTCAGCTGCCGTTTCAGATGTAGAGCGCGAAAGGCAGTCGGTGTCGACATGCAGTTTACTCGATTTCTATACGACGGTGAAGTCGAGCTCTTGGAGCCAGAAATTCTAGTGCGTGAGCCGACCGTATGAATCTTGCAAGCTATTCAGTAAGTCGAGCGAATGATAAATGTTGACAAAGGTGAAGGGGCGACCGAGGAAATATGGGCGGAATTTAAGCGCTGCACATACCATTGCACGACACCCTTTCTCTGTGGTGGAACAGTTGGTCTCCGTTCGGGACAGCTTCTTATACTGATGCAAGTGCTCACTTTCTCGTGTAGAGCCATGGCAGGACGTCACCACGAAGAGGTCAGACAAGCGTTAATAATCCAGTGGAATGCCAGAGGACTCAAATCTCGAATCTCCGATTTCCGTCAGCATGTCTTTTCAAACCTTTTTCCAATAACCGCTATTTGCCAACCAAAGCTGTCAAATCCAATCAGGCTATCTGGATGCGAGTCAACGAAGTCTTCAGCCTATAACGAAAGCAGCAAGTCCCTGGTGCACATTGGTCGCGAGGTTACCTACGTCATTCGGCCTGTATACCACCCCACGATGACAACCAATATGTTTACCCAACAGTAAGGAAGAAAAACCTCACCTTCACTTTAGTGTGTGTCTATTTATAACCCTCGGCCCGATTTGATAGTAAAAGACTGGACGACATCCTGGCAAGAACCACAGGCCCACGAATCATTACGGGTGATTTAAACGCCCACTGCCCGCTTTGGGGAAACTCCAAAGCTAACGCAACAGGCCGGCGACTGGCTTCATTGGCCTCTGATCATGGCCCGTTATTGCTCAATGATGGAAGCCGTACATTTTTACGAGGCTCAACGTGCGGCAGTTGTTTGGACTTGACATGCGTGTGACGTCGTTTCGCCTCATGCGTGAAGTGGTTTATGGACATCGAAACACATGGGATCAATGATATACCTAGCTACGTTAACATCAAAGGCCTGGCTGGCTGTCATCAATCCCACATAATCCGGGTCTGCGTTCAACACGAACGTCGAAGACGCTTCTCACAGCGGCCTCTCATCTGGTCTTGAGCAAGTGAAAAAGGAAACAGTACAGACCGCGATGCGCCCGCTGGCATGTTCCCCAAGGCACTGGGAATCCGACGTGGTGTTGGAACGGCTCCGTACGCCTCGCCGACGTGCTGAACGAAGATATAGGCGCACGAACTACATCCACGACACAAGGCCAGCGAGACGCATGCAGAAGATGCAATATCGTATTGATAAACTTGAGTCTCAGGGGCGGGCAAGGTTTTGTGAGTCTCTGGATCCCCGGAAGCCTCTATCCCGAATATGGAGAACCGTGTGAGATCTGTGCACATTTCCTGAACTGCGGTTTCCATTCAGAGCTTTCGCACTTTGCCAAGGTCGATGGGACTTTGCGGTAGCTGAAGATTTCTGTACCAAGATTGCGGGCCATTCAACTAGCGCAGGGCTACTTGCTACCGAGAGCATGCCAGTCACTGGACTCACGCGTCGACCTGCCCTTCACCATGGAGGAGCTGGATCCGGCGGCCCTTAATTGTATTGTGTAATAGGTCGTCATCACTTGGTTCTGATGACAATTCATACCGGATCTTTTACAACCTTGATGAGTAGGCGCGAAACGCTTTGTTGAAAATGTTCAATGACTATTGGCGAGACGGACAAGTACCCCAAGAATGGAAAACTAGCCGATTGGTTCCACTTGTCAAACCTGAGAAATCACCTCTAGAACTCTCTTCCCACCGCCCAGTTGCGCTGGCCGGTTGTGCAGGAAAGATGATGGAGCGAATGATCCTCGACAGACTAGAGTGGTTTCTGGAGTGCTACAAGGTATATCCAAGTGCCATGGCAGGTTTCCGACGCCTTCGTTGCTCCATTGACAACGTTATTAACCTCCTAACGTACGTTCAGCACCAGAAAATTGAGCAGGCGATTATTCGCGGCACTATATTTGAATCTAAGAGGAGCTTATGACAACGTTTCACATGAGGCCATACTCGACGCCCTTGAGTCTCTGGGTCATGGTGGCCGAGCGTACCGCTGGATTCTTGCTACTTACAGAGGAGATCCTTCTTTGTGCAAATAGAAGATGGGCTGATTTCTCAGCACTACACACACCGTGGCGTTCCTCAAGGGGGCATCATGAGCCCCACATTATTCAACCTAATTTTGTTTGGTCTCGTGGGACGCATACTAGGTTCTGTACAGATATCGATCTATGCTGACGACATCTGTGTTTGGACTTCAGGGGTAACACGCCCTCAAGTACGCACGAGTCTCCAAAAAGCCGCGACTTCAATATCGGCGTACCTTAGAGAACAAGGCCTTGAGATTTCGCCCGAGAAATCTGCGTTGCAGAAGGGCAGATATCTTGTCTGCTTTCCGTATGTTACGTTTCCATCCCTTATGCGTACATAAATACAGTTTCAGTAAACTTCAGTTTCATACTGCGCTCGTTTCTGTTACCTCACCTCGTCGATCCGGTGTGAGTTGGCGCACTTACCTCCATAAAATCTGCGTTCGCTTTCATGCGGAAGCCAATGACTGCATATGCCATACCTACTTATGGGCAAATGGTTTATTACGCTAAGACGCACATATTCTTGGGAGTCATCATCGATAGGCTTCTGCTGGAGTCCCTATGTGGCTGGTCAGAAGAAGCGTCTAACGGCCACCTCACATCGCTTCTAATTCTTCGGAGGAAAGACGTGGAGAACGTCAGTGCAAGCCATGCTGCAGCTATATAAGGCGCTATGTTTAGGATTCCTGAAGCACAGCTTACCGTTGCTGACGGACACGTGTAAAAGCAACCTACGCAGAACCTGGAGTGCTCAGGGCCAGATACTCAAAATTTGCCTCAGATTGCCACGCTCTACGTCAACAGCGCATACTACATTGTACTTGCGAGAGATCATCCTGCAACAGTTCATATCACTTTAGAGGCGCTTAGGACGCACATTCGACACATTACTCGTGCTCCAGCCCACCACTTCGCCTCGCTTCCAGGAGACGAGCCCGGTGCCTCCTTTTGTAAGAGGATATACAGTAAATTTCCCACAATGCAGGGGAAATTGTAGAAGGAGGGAAGGTGACCTTGTTGTGGTGAGGAACTTGTCCTCAGTTGCCACCTTCTCCTTCCTGCTTCTCTCCTTCCTATTGGAGCCGAGCTCCTCCAGCTAGCGTTGCTGCTGCGAAGAAGGATGGACGGAAGCCTTCCTACTATCTGCCCGCCGTCGCGTTGTCGACTTGAAAGATGGAGACCAGCCTTTCACACAAACACAACACGAGACTTTATATACGAGACAGACAGTACATACACACTGACATACACATAGATGACTTAGCTTCGGTTGGTAGGACCTAGGTGGAGCCATCGGTTGGTAGGGCATCGCGGTGGGACCGTCGCTCCAATTCGGCAGAGCCGACCAGTGCATAGCACCTCTCCTGCGACCTCAACCACAGCCCGGACTCGTACTAGATGTCCCCTCTAGTACTATCCGCGCCCCGGTTGGGAGGACCTTGGTGGAACGATCGCTTCCATTCGGCACAGCCGACCCCAGTGCATAGTACTTCTCCTGCGACCGTGACCACCACCCGGACTCGTGCTAGATGTCCTCTCTAGCACCATCCACTCTGTCCTCGCCAACCTTCGGGCTACCCTCCAACCTACTGCTTACTTTCAGCCTTTCCAACCTCCGCTTCCAGTCTTGCTTCCAGTCTCTTCTGCCAGGGAAAAGGGGCCACCTTATATACACCGGTTGCTCCGCCCCTGAACCCCTCACAGCCAATAACAAACGGCGATCGACACTCCTACGCCGCTCTAACAAAAGACAACAATACAGTGGGTACGCTTGCTGCCCACCAAGCCGCGGGGGAGGGGGTGAGGGCGCCAAACCAGCTGTACAATACAGCCCCACAATGGTCTCCTCCTGCCCCACCTGTTCACCACGTGGCTGCGCGTCTTTTCCGGCGCCTACTTGACCACCTTGGCGTACCGTATTCCCCGTCTCATTCCGACGACCCTTACAGTATACTTTCCGCGAATACCTGCCAGCTGAATATACGTCTGGTCAGAGAATCCTGACGCCTACTAGGTGTTTGGCACGCCCAAAGGTCCGACTGACAGTTGCAGGGATTCAGTCGAAGGCGGAACTCACATCGGTGTCTTTAAAGCTGTTTTCTCTACTCATGCTGCACGAGAAGTACAAGGACAACCTGCAACTTTACACTGATGGCTCGAGAACAGCAGGAGGATCATCAGGGTCTGTAATCTTCCCTGCCAAAAACGAAAATGCGATGTTTAGAATGTCTCACAGGACAACGTCGACTGCCGTGGAGCTTGCTGCCCTGCGCAATGCACTCTGTACGATCGAGCGCGAACCGCCACTGATATGGGCCAACCTTACAGACCCTAAGCCAGCCCTCCAGTGTCTACTATTTGCTCTACGTCACGGGCCGCAAGATGAACTAACGTTTGAAGGAAGACAGATGAATCACCAGCTAACAGACAAAGCCATGACGTAACATTTCAGTGGCTACCATGCCACTGTGGCATCATCAGCAACGAGAATGCCGGTCATTCTGCTAAGCAGGCTCAGGAAATTACAGTGCGGGAAGCAGTCCCACTATTATGGAGGGACGCAGCAGCAAAGGGTCGGTTGCTCGTGCGGAATACACTATATTGATGTGGAACGCTCCTGGTTTACTGCACACCCGCCTTCACCGCCTTGACCCATCACTCCAACTTCAATTTCCGTCATGACTACCCCGGTTAGAAACAACCGTTATCTGCCGCCTTTGGATAGGGGTATCATTTACGAGAACCTTAGCATATCGCTTTGGAATGGCAGGCAGTGCTGCCTGTGATCAGTGCGGCAACGAGGAAACGATCGCTCACGTCCCCTGTGAGTGTCCTCGGTAATGCACCCAACGACAGTCCCTCTCCGCAGAACTGGCACGCCTCGATCGCCGACAGCTGTCTGAACGAACGATATTGGAATGCCGGAATGTTGCAGTTACGAAACAGAAAGCGTCAAAGGCGCTGCTCAAGTCCCTGCGAGGAACGGGCCTCGTTGAAAGACTTTAATACTGCTTAGCTACCCCCCCTCTCTCTCTTTCTTTTTTTATTGAAATGGTGAATAGGAGAGGTTGGTGCCTTTAGTACGGCACTGGCTACTCCTTCTCACTTAGCAATTCCAGCAAAAGTACAATAGAGAATAAAAAAAAGATAACAAAGAAGTTTCACAGGACATACACGCTAGAAGCACTAAAAGAGGTGACGCTATATACAGTTCAGACCTTTCTTTCTTACCTTTCTGTCTCCCCTTTCCCGGTACAGGGTAGCAAACTGGAAATTTTTTCTCTGGTTAACCTCCCTGCCTTCCGCACATCTCCCTTTCTCTCTCTTTTTCAGCGGCTATCCTGCCACTGCGCATGCATTGCATCAAGACCCATATTACTGCTGCCGCAGTTGTACGATGATTGCGGTGCTCGGCGGCTAACCCGAAATACGAGGGTTCGATCCCGTTCGTGACAGTTGCATTTCTATGGACGCGAAATGATAGACGCCCGTGTTCTTGACGCCATCAAGGCATCCTAATAATATTTAGAAATACCATGCTTCGGAAGAATTTCACATATTATTGAATACGAAAAGTGCTGAGATTATTATCCCAATGGAGGTGTGTTTTTCTTGAGGCGTATTGCTTCAGACAACGTGTATCGTTGGCAGCAGCAGCCATTTTTTTCTGTCAGTTTTCCAACGATCGCAAAATGAAAAATAAAACGAAAGCAAGGCTCCACTGGGGTCCACGTTTTGACCGAGCTATTCTTCGTGTACGTATGGTGCAAGAGCACCAACATCTGTCCACTGGAGCTCGCGTCACTTTTTTAAAACGTAGGCCTATGCATATTGAAGCAGGCAACAACGCCAAGTTGCTTGGACGGTTAAAAACATTTCCATTCACCCTCATCTTTCCCCGTGTCCATGTTTGTGCATTGCTTTTTACTGTGGCCCGTGGGTGGGACTGCATATTTATACTACTGAGAATAAGGCATTCACGCAACGTGTACCTCCACCTGCGGTTTAGGGAGCCCATAGAGTTCCTCCTCTGCGACAACTGTCTGGCATACCGCGTGTCTTTTGTTTTCTTCTTGAGGATTCGCTACCGCCTCAAGAAGAAAAACTCTAGGCACATAAGGGGCGGCGAACGAACTGCATCACATGCGCTGTCTTGCGAGACGTCGCCTGCGGTCGACGTTTGCAGCCACGCCAATCCTGAATGGTCATTGTGACATACAGAAACAAAACATCTACTGCACATGCTCAACGTCTTCAGTATAAACACAGCGGTGCTGTAAGGTCGCTGATCCACATGAGTTTTCCCTTTAGGTTATTTACACTGAATGCTGAAGCCAGTTTCTCTTTAATCGGACGTGCATATACCTTACGACGTTTCACCCCTTGCGGCTCTCTTGGGAGTCGCTCGATAGCAGTTTTGTGCCAGTCATGTAGCGGGTCGCTTTTTTTTTCTTCCTGAAGTTGCACAAGTTTGAGACAACGAAACAGAGCGCCGCTGTTTTCCTACGTGGTTCGTTCAATGTTCGCAATCCCTTGGAAACAACGGAACGCGTTTCCTTCTTATGCACTTGGCGTCTTCGTTATTTCAAAAAGCCGCTTCCATGAGGCAGGATAAAAGAAGTAATAAACTACAGAGGATCATACGTGACAATATTATGAGCGCACTGCATGATATAGCGAGCCTCACGAAGCGCCCTTTGTTTTTCAGCGCACCTGTTTATGCTTTATGCCACCCCGACAGAGAATATCTTCTGTTCTGTTTTTCTTACAATTCCTGAATGTTGCACTGTCCATGAAGAGCTGGCAGCTGACATCTCTTGGGACGTGCTTACCGGAGTTGGTTTTCGATGCTCGGACGGCTCAGAGACTCGCTTGACTAAGAATACGTTGAGATGCGGCATATGTTGTATGTGCGAGAGGGCGTGCGGGGACATGGAACAGAGGATGATGTTCACACATCGAATGCATCGTTCCTCTGTGTTCTAAATACAACATATTCGCGACGAGATTTCTGCCCATGCAAGAGCAAGATTCCTCGTGATTTCTGCTGTATCATCACAATGAGCGTTCCGGGTTTGCTACCACTGCCTTTCCTTCCTTCACCTGGTCATCCGGCAGTCCCATGGGGCCAGTGGAAGCAGGCCTTCGAGGCGTATGTACATGGTGGCCTCTGGAGCTTCAGAGCTTCCGGCCGAACGCGGAAAAGCGATCCTGCTCATGTGTCTTGGCATGAAGATGCAGCGGATTTTCTCCTCTCTGAAGCAGCGGACTTGCAGATTGGCTCTGCTACCGCTACTGTTGCCAGCCCTTCGAGTACAGTGACACCGAGTCGACGAGCGACGCGTATGACTCTGCAGTCGCCTTGCTTTCGGACCATTTCAAGCGTTCAGTCATCGTCGTGGCTCGACAACGGTTCAATCGCCGTGCTCAGCTTGCACGTCAGACAGTGGAAGGCTACGTCACCGCTTTACAAGTCCTCATTGCTCACTGTAATTTGGAAGCCTCGCTGACAAGATGCTACGTGATCGGCTTGTCTCGAAAACTGCGAATAATCATTTACGTGAGCGGTTGCTTTCTGAAGGCTCCTCACTGACGCTCTCACGAGCTAACATAATTGGTAATAAACACGAACAAGCCGCTAGTCTGGCTAAGAAATTTAGCGATGATGCTTCAGTTCGTCACGAACGCCAAGCTCTTCTCTGTCTTCGGAACAAACAAGTGAACGCACACGGTGATAAAAATGATGATGTTCACGCATCGGATGCACCATTCGTCTGTGTTCTAAATGCAACAGTACAGAACACCGGACTAGCCAGAATTTATTCCGGGAGAGTGTTCCTTATGGCAGTGTGGCGTTTGTGTAAGTTATGTGTTTATATTATCACTACTTATAAATAATATATTATTAGTATATTATAAGTAATATATCATTTAATATATTCATACGTAGAGATTTCGTCCTTCTAGGCTAGGGACAAAGTGTGGTGTCTCTGACTGTTGTTCTTTCGCTCTTTTGCAGGAGGACCATTTGCCCGCGATTTGAAAGTGAACTGAAAGAGTGGTACACTGCATTCAAACAGCACTATATATACTACGCCACGAGCGCTACCGAGCAGATATCTGAACATGCTTGTCATGATAACGTTTTTGGCGATGAGCCGTATGGTCGCATCAGTCGGTGGCCGCCATCACATTCACGGACTTTTCTTTTTATTGCGATAGCAATTATATGGGCAGTCTCGGCTGGTTTTTGCCGTCCCCGTCGCCGCCGTCATGAACCGTAAATGTATAAGTATGTATATATATATATAAATTCCAAAGAAAAAAATTCAGATAAATGCTTCCGAAGCGCGGAATCGAGCCAGGAACCTCTCGCTCCTCAGCGTGTGGCGCTAACCACTACGCCACAAAGAGCAGATCCTTCAGGGCGCTAACGGCGAGCCTTATATACACACCCTTTACCGCTGGCAGGACTCAGAGACGGCAGGCGCTTATAAGCGTTTCTTCATTATTAGCGAGATGGCGCGAGGAGCGCAGCGGGCGCATTTAAAATTCGTCGGCCAGATCGCTCGCTTCTTCTATTTGCGCAGGGCCTTGCCCTTCCGCTGTCTGCTCGCGCGGTTGTTTCGTGGTGAGAGGAAGAGGGATGTTTCGAGCTTTGACCGTGATGTCCGCGCTGATGTTACGGGAGCGTACGAAAGTCACTCGAGCTCAAGGACGCCGCTAAACGAACAAACAGAAGATGAGCGCGAACTATCAAGTGTCACAGCTCGACACTTGAAGCACGCTAGTTTACTTCGCTGCTCCGGCCGCCTTTGCAACAGGAGCGCTGTTCAAACTGAGAGTATCCATTGTGACAGCTTATTCGCGCTCGTTCGGTGTATATCTGTGCGTTCGTTTCGTGCGTGCTTCACTTGATAGTTCGCGCTCATCTTCTGATTGTTCATTTAGCGGCCTCCCCTAGCTTTGTATGTGTAGCTGTGTGACACACAACGTATAAAGCCCTTCGTACCAGCACGCGCTGCCCACGGGAGGCGCTCACTGAGCAAGTGCATGTTTGCTACAATTACGCGGTGGATGCTACGCGGTGGATGCTTAGAAGCAGAGAAAGAAGACGCTAGCAATATTGCTCCTGAATCTGCGAGCCTCACTTCGTATAGCATTACAGTTTCTTGCCATCGCATTCATTGCTTCGCCCTTGCGGCGAAACTGTGACTTTTTTTCCGTTAGATGCTTATCTGTAGAGGCATTGCCGCAGTACACCCAAGTCAGACTCATTAGCCGACCCGTCTTTGATCGTGCCGAATAGGCGGAAGACCTTTGGCGTCACATCGTGGCAAGGGCTACCCTGCGAGTTGAGGGGCGCGCTTCGACAAAAGGGTAATTCGATACGCTCTTACCGGTAGGCATAGAACAAGCCACTACCGCTTAAGGAGTCAGCGGAATTAGTCGCGGCTACATTTGGACCATTAGTACGTTTAAATCGGGTACGCGTTAATGAGATTTTGCTTTGCTGTTTTAATTTATAGCCTCCCATCCCCCCTGTCACCGCAAGGAGTCCACCATCAACTGCACCGGTCCTCAAGCAGTCCCCGAGGCATCCATTGCTGGGAACCACTGGTATACACTAAGCACAGCTTCCAAGTTGTCGTGCAAAAATGCTTAAACTGTCCAATGGTACGGGCTTCAATGAAGCTCCTGCATCAGGCATCTCGCCGAACTGAATTTTCGTTCGCTGCTCACCTTTGCAGCCGGAACCGCCAAGATTTTTTTTTTTTGGCAGAAACCACTGCAGTTAAGGCTCTGGAAAACAGGGTTCTGGACCAACAGAAAATGCTACAGAGTCATCGCGACAAGATCCAAAGCCAAGGTGCCATCGTCGATAAGCTCGCAAAACTCTGCAAAGAACAGGAAGAAATCATTAAGAAGCAGAATGAAAACATAGAGAAGCTCACTCGGCTATTTCAAGAACAGCTCCTATCAAAACAACCCGCCCCTAACCTCACGAAAGAAGAAATCGAAGCTGTGGTGGAGGCAAAGATTGTGTCCGTCATCGAAACGAAACTCGCGGCTCTAGTTGGGTCGCACCTCACAACGCTAGTAGAGCCGAAGTCAACAGCAATAGTCGAGTCGAGGCTCGAGACGATCGTAGATACGAAACTGGAGCCAGTCACCATCCAAATTGGCAACACGTTCACGACGCTGAACCGCGCGATGGACACTCATACAGCCCAAATCAACGAGCTCAAGTCGCAACTCACCAATTTCATCGCTCATGTAAAGAACAACTGCATCAGCCACGCGGATCTTGAGAACTTGCCTTGAAGAAAAAAGCCACGCACACAAAGCAAGAAGGCTTCCCGCTCCAATTCTCCCGAAAGGGAAAACACCAACGATCCTGTAGATGGCAGCTCCTAAATACAAGAGTTCCAATTCGCCCTCGACTTTCCGCATATGGCATTGGAACTGCAGATCCTACAGACCTCGACTAGCAAACCTGCAAGAATATATAAAGACTAATCAACCAGATCTTATTGCCCTCCAGGAGACCAACACCGAAAAAGTCAGGCTCTCCGGATACAAGACTCTCTCCATCACAAGAAGAACGGCCACGCTTCTGAAGAAAAACTTCACTGCCCAAGAGCACAAGATAGAAGGTACCACGGTAGAGCACAACATTGTGGAAGTCATACCCGACCGCAAGTCCCATCAAAGCCTCTATATCACTAACGTATACAGTCCCCCGAAAGACCAGCTCGCTGACTACGATTACTTTATCCGCGAACTCAGGAGACGTACGAAGGGTCATCAGCTCGTAGTCTTAGGGGACTTTAATGCACCTCACGCGGCCTGGTGCTATACCACCACCACCAAGAAAGGCACGAGAGTCCATGACACCGCTCAGCAGCATGGCCTCACGCTATGGAACGATTCGCTCCAGCCCACGAGAGTAGGCAACAGCGTCTCAAGAGACACCACCCCTGACCTCACGTTTACCCGCGACGCCAAAAGGGTGGAATGGACATGCCTCCCCGAGACCCTTGGGAGCGACCACCACATCATTCAGCTCGACATCAACCATGCACGTCGACCAGTCAAGACTGGCACAGCGAGACTGACGGAATGGAACGCCTTCAGAAGCGGCTCAAAAATGTGGTCTGTACAGCCGAACGGTACACCAATGTCATCCAACTTAACGAAGATAAGCCTGCCGTGGACAGTCACCTCCTGCCCCTCTGGGAGGCCAGACGGGCCTTACTCAAGAGATGGAAGAGGCAGAAACTCAACAGAAGACTCAAGCAGAGAATTGCCTCTTTGACAGCACAGGCCCAAGAGTATGCGGAACAGCTTGCGAGACAAAACTGGCGCGCGTTCTGCGATCAGCTCCAGGGTACCCTCAGCACCAAGAAAACGTGGCACCTTTTGCGCGCGCTCCTCGATGATGGTCCCACCAAGACACATCAACGGGAGCATATCCGTCTTCTCACGCACAACTACGACGGCTCGGAGGAAGACTTACTCAAGAAGCTATGCGAAAAGCTCCGCGGGCCCACCCAACCAGTGACGACTCTGCCATAATTTAAGGAATATGAAGGCCTACCCAATGCTGACCTCGACCGGCCTTTTACACTGGCAGAGCTCCACGGAGCCATCGCTAAGCTTACGCGAAACACGAGCCCGGGAAAAGACAGGATAGTCAACAAGCACCTCCGACAGCTACCCAATAAGGCCTTGACAGCTCTCCTCCAGTACTATAACGAGTGCTGGGACAAAGGAGAACTACCCGCCTCGTGGAAGCACTCGGAGGTGATCATGGTACCAAAGCCCAACAAACCCATTGCCCTTGAGAATCTACGACCGATTTCCCTCACCTCGTGCGTCGGCAAGCTGTTTGAGCATATGGTACACGACCGCTTTACATCGCACCTCGAAGACAATGGGCACTACCCAGACACCATGTTCGGCTTCCGCCAGCTTCTCTCCACCCAAGATATCCTTCTCCTTCTCAAGGAGGAGCTGATTGACCACATGAGCAAAAACTGCAAGTCATCGATCCTTACCATTGACGTTAAAATGCTTTTGACAATGTGAGCCACGAAGCGATACTCCGAAATCTTGCATCCACTGGCTGCGGTTCGAAGACCTATGGTTATGTCCGCAATTTCCTCACCGGTCGGACGGCCACGGTGGGGATATCACACTTACGCAGCAAGGAACTTAGGCTACCAGACAAGGGCACGCCGCAAGGCTCCGTCGTATCGCCCCTGCTATTCAACGTGGCGCTCCTGAAGCTTCCGCGACTCCTCGAAAGTATTCCTGGACTGCAGCACGCCATCTACGCGGATGATATTACGCTGTGGACGCGAGGCATGTGCACCGGAGAACAAGAAAGCTGTCTCCAGGAAGCTGTTGGAGTCGTCGAGAATTACCTTGACAGCTGCGGCCTCCACTGCGCACCGGAGAAGTGCGAACTACTCGTACTCAGGGCCCGTACGAGGGGAAGACCACCCGCCTGCGAAGATCCGGACCCGTGCGTAACCCTTAACGGAGTTCAAATACCGAAAGTCGCCTCGCTTCGTGTGCTCGGCTTGCACCTATCTCGAGATGGATCGGGCGGTGCCACGCTTCCCCGGCTACAACGCACGATTTCACAACTGACTCATCTCATACGGAGGGTGGCGAACCGACGCAGCGGCCTCAAGGAACAGGATACCCTGAGCGTAGTCCAAGCTCTTTTAATAAGCAGGATTACATACGGAACTCCGTACCTCGCGCTCAAAGCTTCTGAAATTGACAAGTTAAATGTGCTCATCCGCAAGGCTACGAAGCTCGCCATTGGACTACCGCCCGTAGCTTCAACTACTCGACTCCTCAGAATGGGTGTGCACAACACGTGGCAAGAGCTGGCGGAAGCGCATCACATAAACCAACTTGAGAGGCTGAAGCTTACATCTGCGATGCCGATCGCAAGGTCAAGATACCGCCGTGTTTGCGAGAAACCCTGAGCATCGACAAACTACCGCGTAACATGGATCCCGAGCATCATCGGAAGCGCCGGCTCGATCGAGTCGACGCCATCCGACGAAAATACACGCGCGATCCAGATGCCCGCTATGTCGACGCGGCGAAATATCCACACAGGAATGCGTACGCCTTGAGTGTCGTCGACTCAACAGGCAAAGAGCTGGCGTCCGCCACCGTCAAAGTCCGGAACGCCGAGACGGCGGAAGAAGCGGCGATCGCACTCGCTACAACCACAAGCACAGACGCCATCGCAGTCTTCACGGACTCGCAAGCCGCAGTGCGCAACTACACGAGGGGTCGCATCTCGGTCGAAGCAGTCAAACTTCTAACCAACCGACGCACTCCGCTCCCTTACACCTACGTAAAGTGGGTCCCGGGTCATGAGGGGCTCGAGGGGAACGAAGCGGCTCATGCCGCGGCCCGCGGTCACGTCAACCGGGCCTCCCTTGCCTCCTCACAAGAACAGCGGTCGTTCGACGTTGAAGCAGAGCCAGAAAGCGTACCGATGACATATAACGCCATCCTCCAGCACTACCGCCTTGGACGACGAGTGTATCCGCCACCTCACCCGAAGTTGACAAAAGAGGAAAGTACCGCATTCCGAAGGCTTCAGAGCAATACGTACACACACGGCATCCTGTTACATCGCCTCTACCCAACGTGTTACACCTACAAATGCCCCATCTGCGATGTGCCAGACACACTGGCGCACCTACTGCTCGAGTGCCCGTGGCGCCAGGCAGACAGCGTAAGCAAGCCTGTAGCACCCGAAGACGTCAACCTCCTCGCTGAGACGTGGGAGGCCAGAATCACCACCCGGGACTTGGATGACCAACGACGGCTCGTCACCAGAGCCCGGGATGCGATTGCGGCCAGAGGGTTCCTGGAATAAGGAATCCTCCCACCAAGAGTGTTCTGAACACTGTCTCGAAAATAAATGTTTGTTTCTCTCTCTTCTCTTGGCAAGCATAGCAGGCTTTGGATATTTAGGCTGCTTGTTCATCCAAAAATTTATCACCTCAGCTGCTGGACTTGACTGATCGATTTCTGCGGTTTAACCTACCAAAATCACGCTCTAATTATGAGAGACGCCGTAGTAGAGGACTCCGGAAATTTCGACCACCTGGGGTTCTTTAACGTGCACTGACGTCGCACAGTACACGGTCCCCAACATTTCGCCTCCACCGAAATGCAGTCACCGCGACCGGGATTCGATCCCGCGACCCTCGGATCATCAGCCGAGTACCATAGCCAATAGACCACCGTGGCGGGGCATCTCAGGTGCTGGACAGGAGGGTGATTCCATTGATAGCTAATCACAAAAGCTCATGTTGTGTGACTTTATTTTTTGCACTTGTCGCTTTATTCAGTGAATAATAGACCTCTCCCCGCTTGAAAACAATGTGAAGTCACTGCGAGTGCCGCACCCCGCGCCACTACCTTGCCGTCCGAGAAGGTGTTGTTAGGAAAAAGAATTTTAGCCAGCCAGCCGGCCCAGTGCTTCTGCATAACAGCGTTGTGTGTATGAGCATTGATGATATGGCAATTTAGGCAAATTGCTACTTGCAGCACGTGGAACATTTATTTATTTAATTTATTTATTTATTACAATACTGCCGGTCTGATCTTCAGACCTTAGGCAGGAGTGGGTACAAGTACAAAAAGAAATACACATACAAGTCATTGCGGCAATAATAACAGAACCTCTCGAATACATAAAGAGAAATGCCACAATTGAACATGAATAAGAAACATTGAATGAAAATAATAGGGAAAAAATATATACAACAAAATCATACACACAAAGCAGCAACATATTTAAATAACTAGTGAAAACATGGATGCATAAACATATGGAAAAACTGAGTGTCGGGCAAGTACATTTGGAAAAAAAAAGCGTCAGGGTTCATGTGAAACTACGTCGGAGCTATTTCTTACGGATTGAAGGGCCTGTAGACATGATGATAGCGACTGGCATTCCACCACAGTTGAGGGGAGGGAGTTCCAACTGGTTGCAGTTCTCGGGAAAAAAGAATAATGGAACATGTTGGTGTGACTAGAAAACTCGGCTACTTTTTTAGTATGATGGAACCGAGTAGGCGGCCGGTGAGCGTCTTTTAGATATGTATCCTTTTTGATGCCTAGCTGTCCATGATAAAGGAGATAAAATAGCTTCATTCGCTCGCGGTATCGCCGAATTTCCAATTTCTCGAGCTCAGCCGTTTCTAGAAGAGATGTGACTGATGCCTCCCAGCTGTACTTATTGAAGATAAACTTAACTGATTTCCTCTGTATTTTTTCTAATATTGAGATGTTTCTTTTTGTGTATGGATCCCAGACAGCTGCACAGTATTCCAGGAGTGGCCGAATAAATGTTTTATAGGCTAATAGCTTAATTTCTGCTGGAGACTTACCCAAACGCCTCCTTAAGTATCCGAGTTTTTTCATTGCCTTTCCATGTATGTAGTCAATGTGGTCATTCCATCTAAGATCTTGAGAGATGATGACTCCCAGATACTTATAGTTAGTTACTACTGTAAGAGGTTCATTACCAAAACAGTACGGAAATGTTATAGGGTGCTTTTTGCGACTAATTGTCATTGCCACAGTTTTCTTTTTGTTTATCGTCATTTGCCAGTCTGTGCACCATGTTTGAATTAGGTCCAAACATTTATTTAATGTAACCTGGTCATGGGGTGTGGTAATTTCGCGGTATATAATACAATCATCAGCAAAAAGCCTTATTTTAACGGGAATGTTCTGGACGATGTCATTGATGTATACGAGAAAAAATAGGGGACCGAGAACAGACCCTTGAAAAGGGTCTGTTCTCGGTGCTCTGTTCTCGGTGGTCTGTTCTCTGTTCTCGGTGGTCTGTGCTCTGTTCTCGGTGGTCTGTTCTCGGGTTTGGAAAGTATAGCAGTCTTGGTTGTGCTGGCGCAACGAAGAAACCCCCTTGCCTCTTAAACACATGGCGCCTCATCTTCAATGAGCGCAAGACAAAAAAAAATTGACGGCAGATCCACGAGGTGAATGATGATGAGATTGGGCGAAGCTCCTGGAAGTAATCATCGGTTAAACCGTGAAATTTCTTCCGTTAATTCGCCCGATAAAATTGACGTGAAACGATTGATTAAATGTTTTATCAAACTTTTATTGCTGGTTTCCGTTGTCCTTTCATTATGACCGCTTTGTGGTCGGTGAAATGTAAGCTAAGTGGTTCTTGCACTGGTTGCAGATGGGTTTTGCCTTTGAACGCTTCTCCAACGCGAGCAGTCGGTATTTCTCAATCAAGAAACTCGCTAGGAGACGCTGCCTGCGCCAACGTTGTCTCTCGCGTTTGCCGGGGCAGTGCCGGGGCACAGGAGAAATCTCACCAGGCACTAGCTTGGAGGTAAACAATGGCTGCTAATGGGAATGAGAGACAGAAGAAGTCGGCTTTTAGCTAACACTTACACTGCTACTTCTACTAACGTTTCCTACTGGAACATGCCAATGGCTGCTAATGGGGAATGAGAGACAGAAGAATTCGGCTTTTAGTTAACGCGCACGCTGCGAATTTTTTATTGTTCAACAACGCACAGGAGAAATCTCCCACCGGCACCACCTTGGAGGTCAAAGCGTAAGACTGGTTACGCACTACGACGACGACGAGGGACGAACAGGTGCCGCCTTAAGGAGCTTCGCCCCTAAAAAAGTACACTGTGAAGGTAAACGTTTCGCAGCAGAATATTCACGTTTTCGCGGTTGCTAAATAGCGTTTATTTGTTTGTTTGTTTGTTTGTTTGTCGTTTTTCATTGAATATGATTGATGTTACAGGAAAAATGTTCATTGCGTCGAAGAACCTAGCTTTAGCCCTGACATAATTATACTGCATTTTTAAACGATATACTAGTGGATTCGTCGTGCTGAGCGTAAGATCACGGGTTAGACACCTAGACACGGAGGCAAGTTTTCACGGAAGAGGAATTAAAAAGTACTCGTTACCTGGCTTTTCGTTCACGTCAGAAAGCCTCATGCAGTGAAAATTATTTGTCCCTCGGTGTTCGCGGCGGTGTTCTCGATACCCCGCTGAGCAGTTACGTTAAACATAGTAATTTAATTATTTGAACTATCATTCGTCGTCAAACATAATCTCTGGTATTTATTACTGCGCACCGCAGCTTATGCATTCAAAGCCTCTTTTTGTGGCTTTCAAGTTGAACAATTCAGCATGCAATGCCATCATCTCTTCAAGACATGTTCTTAACGTTTTCAACAAAGAGAAGAACAATATCTAATTACGTAATTTGCAACCTGCGATAAAACGCAATACATTTCGTCAGTTTTATGCATTGTCCATTGCTGAACGTATACACGAAGCTTTGGCAGTGGTAAAAATATGCTAGGAGCTCATGGGCAGTCGTACCGTGCACACTAGAGATCATGGACTATTATTTTTTGCACACAGCCTCGAAATGTACACACTCATAGGTTGCGTCATATTCTTTTCTATCCTTACAAAAATGCCAAGCCTTGAAGCTCTGCCGTCGGCCCGATCATTTCGACATACCCTGTACAACATAACACACGCCAACATTTTAGCGAGGAAAACAATCGTGCTGCACACACACACACACACACACACACACACACACACACACACACACACACACACACACACACACACACACACACACACACACACACACACACACACACACACACACACACACACACACACACACACACACACACACACACACACACACACACACACACACACACACACACACACACACACACACACACACACACACACACACACACACACACACACACACACACACACACACACACACAGAGAGAGACGCACGCACGCACGCACGCACGCATGCATGCATATGTATACATGCTTGTGTTTGACTGGCTGCTCGGACCAGAATGTTTCCTATGTTCGCGCGCTGTGAAACTCACCATCATGAACACAAACTAGCCCAAGCTTCTACGCTTGACGGCTCCCCAGATCGCCTTCAAAAGCCTCAAACGGTCAGTTATCTCGATTCGTAGCCATTGCGCCTTCCAGTACGTTAAATCTTAAGACTTATGGGCACACGCCCGGACGTCGAATCGTCATTTAAACCCAAAATTTTCTCGTTTTTGCGTCTTCATTCCGAGCTGCCAGTTATCGCCATTCATGCCTGGCTCATACCCGCTACGGCGGAATGGCTGAACGAGGAGCAGTCGAAACTCATGGGGTGTCCGAACGCGCGTCTCCATCTCCTGGACATTCGCCGCGTTCGGGCGGCTCTGTCTTTTCTGCCGGGGGAGACAGGACACTAATCGGAATGCCCTCCAATCAATTCAGGCTTGCAGATGCACAGTGCTGACGCTGCTGCCCCTCCGGGTGTCCCCGCGCCGCTGCCTGCCGCTCTGCCATACGGTAATATGTTTCCAAACAACGATCCCGGCGAAGAAGTCGCACAGGCTGACTTTCATCGAGCCATCAGTTATCAAAAGGACGTCGCCGAACTTCTCTTTGATCCGGCTTGCAAGATAACTAACCCACAACGTTCTAAGATTATCTACTTGCTACGCAGCATCCTCCAAGAATGCGCTGATATCCATGCCGTGGCGGCGCGCCAGGTGGGACGGGTGGATGAACTCCATCACCAACTCACTTGAGCCAGTATGCGCCTACAGATATGCCTGTCATCGTCAACCCCGCTCATCCTGGCCCTGGTTCATCCTATGCATCCGTTCTTGCGGGCAGGCACCATAGCCACTAGCTGGTCTCATGGACGACCACTCGTCTACATTACCACTTCATGCCGTACTCCCCGATGACAGCCGCTTGCCAATAATCAGGCAAGAACATACATTTATGTTCCCGACAACCTCCGTACCTTGAACATCGCCGGCCAATGACCTACTCCGACTTATTAAAGCAAAAATCGATTCTGCAAAAGAGAAGATCGGCTACGTGACGCTCCGTAAAACCCGTGTATGACATACCAGTCCTAACTAAAGATCAACAAACTAATGCCGAACTAATTAACTTCAAAAGAGTAATTCAGAATAACACCCTAACAATCACAACAATCTCAATTCAGATCCCACAAAAACGAAGGCCACAAGTTTAATTAACAGGAGTAGACCCAGATGTAGCGGCAATGACACTTCAGTATATTAATCTACGAATGATGGCCTCGATCTGAACCTGCAAACGTGCCGTCCGATTTCTTCATACCGCGAACGGTCACAGCAGTTACGCACATGTACTGGAGGTCGACGAAGATGCCTTTAGCCCGTGGCCGGGTAATGATAGGATGGACTATGGTGCACGTCAGTGAAGATCTACCCACCCCATTGTGCACGTACTGCGCCACGTACGGACACACAAGGAGGACCTGCTCCGTATCCGGCCAGCAAGACAGACTTCTCTGTGCCAAGTGCTCCGCAAATCATCCTGCGGAGCGGTGCGCGGGGCGGGCGGGGGATCCGGCCGTGCCGTGTAGTGAGTGTGGCGGGCAATCTAGAACCAGCAACCACCGTGCGGGCCATCCTGCCTGCCCTGTATTGCAGGAGAGGATTGTTGCCCGCCTCAAGGCGTGAGCTGACTATGGATAGCATAGAAGTGCCAGCACAGTTGGGTGGGGGGTGCGGCGACACACACAACGGGTGACAATACAAGCTACTTAATCTGAAGAGGACATTTTCAACTACATTTTCATTAATTCGTTTCAAAGTGCCTTTTCGCGAGTAGTTGCGTCCCTCCTCTCGTCGTGCGCACAACGCAGTGTCCTGACTCCGTGGCTTAATGGTAGTATTTCACCTTCCATATAACTAATTATATCTTACCATTTCTGCCAAATCCAGACACATCCACAATTTCACGTACTTCACACTACACAAACTGGAACGATCCCTGACAGCACCTCATCTTTATTACACATTGCAAATGGCTAGCAATCGACCTCTAAATTTCATTCAAGCGAACCTCGATCACACCTCCACAGCAACCAAAACCCTCTTCGAAACCATGTGTCAAGACAATTACAATTTTGCATCTGTGAGCGATCCTCATTTACGCGCAGGCACGATACAAGGCATACCGCTCACAATAAAAAATTCCACGCCCCTCTAAACCCTCGTGTAATGATTGTAACACAATTAAGCACACATGATTACTTCCCATTTTATTTATCAAAACACATTTTGATGTTAAAATGTCAAAGCCATGACGATTCTTTTACATTAATTACGATTTACCTACTCCCCTACAGACGTCCAGACCCTTCTCTCGACGAACTCGAAACCTGCATATCACCCTGCACAGACGCTCATTACGTAAGTGCCGGTGACTTCAACGCGAAACATTTATGCGGGAACCCGGAACGTCAGACCTTAGAGGATCACAGGTGCTTAATTTCTCGATCGGCAATAACCTGACTGTAAGGATCGTCGGAATGACACGGAGAATACGGTACGTCCAGGTGGTCAAGTAGGCGCCGGAAAAGTCGCACAGCCACGTGGTAAACATGCGGGGGAGGAGGCGACCATTGTGGGGATGTATTGTACAGCTGGTTTGGCGCCCTCGCCCCCCCCCCCCCCCCCGCGGCGTGGTGGGCAGCAAGCGTACCTACTGTATTGTTCACGGTTGTCTTTTGTTAGTGCGGCGTCCGGAGTTTCGATCGGCGTTTGTGATTGGCTGTGAGGGATTCAGGGGCGGAGCAACCGGTGTATATAAGGTGGCCCCTTTCCCTGGAAAGAGAGATTGGAAGCAGGACGGGAAGCGAGCTTGGAAGCGGAGGTTGGAAAGGCCGAAGGTAAGCAGAAGGTTGGAGGGTAGCCCGAAGGTTGGCGAGGACGGAGTGGATAGTGCTAGAGAGGACATCTAGCACGAGTCCGGGTGGTGGTTACGGTCGCAGGAGCAGTGCTATGCACTGGGGTCGGCTCTGCCGAATGGAAGCGATCGTTCCACCAAGGTCCTCCCAACCGGGGCTCGGGCGCGGATAGTACTAGAGGGGACATCTAGTACGAGTCCGGGCGGTGGTTGAGGTCGCAGGAGAGGTGCTATGCACTGGTCGGCTCTGCCGAATTGGAGCGACGGTCCCACCGCGATGCCCTACCAACCGATGGCTCCACCTAGGTCCTACCAACCGAAGCTAAGTCATCTATGTGTATGTCAATGTGTATGTACTGTCTGTCTCGTATATAAAGTCTCGTGTTGTGTTTGTGTGAAAGGCTGGTCTCCATCTTTCAAGTCGACAACGCGACGGCGGGCAGATAGCAGGAAGGCTTCCGTCCATCCTTCTTCGCAGCAGTAACGCTAGCTGGAGGAGCTCGGCTCCGAAAGGAAGAAGGGAAGCAGGAAGGAGGAGAAGGTGGGAACTGAGGACGAGTTCCTCACCACGAGGACAAGGTCACCTCACCTTCTCTCTACTTTATCCTTTCCTGAAATTTACTCTGACTATATTAAAGGACCCAACATCTTCCCCAATGTTTCAAACAGCCCTACGCAGAAACCTGGACAGACATTACTTTAACAACGCAAGCACTAACATGCGCACGTTACTGAGAGGCCGACTCTTTCCGATCACAATTACATTTTATTTTCTTTCACTAACATTACGTCGCAACAACAGAAACGTCTAACGAATTACGCCCGACTACAAATATTGCGGGAGCTTGAAGACATGCCTTGGTTCCAAAAAGTAACACAGTGTCACATCGCTTGCCCAAAAACTTCATTTAGAATCATTACAGAATTTTACAACATATATGAACGCTTAGAAAACCACTACTCCCGATATCCCAAAATACATACATCATCAGGTAAGGGTTGATGGTCCCCTGACCTGAGTATTGAAAGGAAACGCGTCCGAGCTTTACGACGCCGTAAACAACGCGATACAGTGCCCTCCCTACGCGGCTATCGTAAAAAAAAAAGAATGCCTCTGCGTTCCAAAAATACAAATCTAACGTATCTAAGGCTGAAGACTCCTTTCACTACACATCCGCTACTAAGAAACATCTATACGGAGACCACTTTAAAATGTATTTTCAAGGCAACACACAGTAACGAGCTTACCACCATTAAAATACCCAAATGGTACAACGACAACTTCCGTCAACGAATCGGCTCGCCTCATACTAGACACCCTAATTGCCGAAGACACCCCTCAAACTGACACCCCCGATTCATTCACAGGTGCGTCAAATTCACAAGTCGCATAACCCTGGCAAATTTTAGATCTTCCTTTCTCTCCCCACGAAATCGAACATGCTGTAACGTTAATTAATACACAGGCGGCACCAGGATTAGATCAGTTAACCGTAATATTTGTAAAGCGACTTTATCAGTATCATCCACAATTATTTTACTTCATATTCAATACAGCACCATGAGGACATCATCTTCATCCTAAAACCTGGAAGGCCTTCTCAGCGTCGAAACTCATACCGACCTATTGTCATGAATTCGATATTCGGTAACGTGCTGAAACGATTACTAAATTACAGTTTATACTATTTCCTCCATACCACTTCATCCACAAAAACCAATTCGGCTTTACAAAAGCACGCAGCGCAGCACTAGCTATCAATTAATTACGACAATACCTAGAGTATCAAAAATCTCGTAAGCAAACGGTTCTCTTCATCTCTGTAGGTTTTGTCGGAGCCGTTGAGAGTGTCTGGCACATACCTGCGCTAAAATTCTGCAGAAAACACCAATGCCCGAAAAATCCGTACCTTCCACTTCAATCGCTTCTAACAAACCGGACCACCACACCCTCGTTCAACGCCGGCACCGAAGCAGCATCTCCATCCGCAGGGCTTTCCCATCAGTTTCCTCCTTTGGATTTTCATGATCATACATTCCCTCCCAGATATAAACCTTCCCCATAACGCACATATACGAGCCTATGCAGACGACACCATCATATTACTTCTTGGCACCTCCCAGCTGGACTTAAAAAACAACGTCGCCCGCGTATTACACCCAGTACAGCAATGGGCAAAGGCAACAAAAAGTAACTACCAGTTCATAAAAACCTTACGATACCTTCTTTAACGAAGGACACGAGGCACGTCAAGGCACCGTCCAACCGTTAGGTTAGACGGAGCGTTTATGAAACACAAATCATCAGTTAAGCTTCTTGGCCTTGTATTCGATACAACACTTAATTTCCATTCCCACATTGATTATCTCAAAACAAAAGCGGAAATATTTACTGCACGATTCCCCGATTTATACATTGTCAACACAATTTAAACAGGAAGCTCATTCACCGGCTATATTGACAGGTCCTACTTCCCTCACTCACATATGCATCGCCAGCGTGGTGGCCTTCCCACCCTACCCGCATCGTAAGAGACCGCGTAATTTCACTTCAACGATCAGTCTTAATATCTATCACAGGATCATTTCACACAACCAGAACGTCAGCATTAGAAATAATCGCTAACGTTCCACCATTAGATTTGGAACTCACCACCCGCCTAGAAGCAGAATTTTCTCTCTTTACACATAAAAAATACTCACCCGTTACGGCACACGTACACTAAATCCCGACCACATCCTACACGACATTGCACCCTCTCTTTATCACCCCAGCCTAAAACACAGATTTTTCTTTACTGAACTCGACCCCTCCCAGCACGACGACGCCTTCCGCCTATCCGTCCTGTATACACGCATGTACGGACGGTTCCCTTACCTCCATTTCTGCCGGCTCAGCCTACATAATAATAGATTATAAGTCTCGAATTTTGAAGGCCAAAAATATAAAAGAACACATGCACCTGGCGCCTACAAAGCAGTACTTATGTCTGTCACCGAAGCTTACACTACATCAGCACCCTATACGCACTCAAATCCCTCTTCACATGTACACAGATTGCATTCATTACTCTGTAAACTCGCAAGCGTTCACAAAAATGACCACAGGGCTATAGCCATCAAAAACATACATCTTTCAATCTCAATCACAGAAGACATTATTTTCCGATTATTTCGTGCCTTAAGTCATAAAGGCACATTAGGAAACGAATTGACAGAAGACACACTAGCGACTGCAGCAATGAGTTCTGGGTCTGAGAGGATGGCTAAATATTCAATCCACGCCATTCGGTCCAAATCATACAAAATTATGATTTCTCATTGGCATGCATACTGGCAAACAGAACGGCTGAACACATCATTACTTCAGTGCATAAATTTCCTAAATGGTTTCCACCTAATTGGAAGTTAACACATCTAATGACTGGTCACGGCCATTTCCAATATTACCTCAAACGATTTAACATCCCCATGTCTGACCGCTGCGCATGTACAAAAATCTGCACAAGCGATCTAGACTACTTAACGATTGCATATGAACGCAACATGTCACTCAACACTTACGAAACCGCTCAGATCCAACAATATCGCACGCACTCTTTCAGAGATATGTCCTAACAAAACAAACGCGCGCATTCTTAGTACAGCTTGTTAACATCATGCGCGAATCGGCGGTTGTCATACCACCACCCAGTCGCTACACAGACAGTTTTTAGACTCCTGACCCAAACCACACGTCTACCGTTCGCATACTTTTTCCTCGCAACAACCCGTCCGACACTACATGCCCAACGCTATAGCTGAGTTTATGCCAAAAAAGGCAAGGATACCTCTGCAGCTATGACGTGAGCAAGTATCAACTTTTCAACTCAATTGGGCCCATTTTTCATGTAATCCTATTGCTATAACAAAACCTACATGGGATGTTCGCGCAGAATACGTTTTATCGCAGCTTTCACATCCTCTTTATTGATGGTTCCAGCCGAATGCCTGAACCTCAATCTGCAGATGACGCCTACACGTCCGCCATGCGCATTTCCAATGTGCCTGGCTCGAGTTGCGACTTGCAATACACTGTCAGTTACCGACCTCTCAACCATACCTATCAATGAACTACTGCATTTATCTTCTTCCAAGGACCCTCTCGCTGCGGGAAGCTCTCACTGCTATGTTCTAATTGGCACTCACACAGTTGCCAAAGTCTCCATCTCATGCCTTCTGTACAGAAGGAAACGCACTGCAGGCTTGGCTTCCGAGTACATTTCCTTTTTTTTTTCATTGGCTTTTCACTAAATTTACTTTTGGGAATACTTCCTCTTAATTTTTTATTGTGCAATTGGCATTAAGCCCGATGCGCCTTATGGGGGCGTGGGATACCCTCACTTTATTTTAATACCAGGGGGACAAATTTAACACGAGCACGCACGCACGCATGCACGCACGAACGCACGCGTATATACATATGTCATCGTCATCAGCTTGTCCACGCTCACTGCAGGGCACAGGCCTCTCCCATAGATGTCCAATTATCCTGGTCCTGTGCTAAATGCGACCAATTTATCCATGCGACTTCCTGATTTCTTCTGCCCACCTAACCTTTCCCACGCCCATTTCTTTATCTTGATTTCTGCTAAGACGTCGTTAGCACGCGATTGTTTCCTGGCCCACTCCGTTCCCTTCCTATCACTTTCCATTGAGCCCTGCGTACGGCAATAGGAGTTCTTTTTGTTTTAAGTACCTACTCCTGGTTTGCCACCACCGTGGAAAAGTGGCGCAGTGTGTCATGCTTCAATTATAGATCATCCGGATCACCATTTATCACAAGGAAATCAAGGAAATCAAGGAAACTTATATGAAACCTCCAGGCAGGCTGCGTCTCAATATGTTATTTTCGTTTAGCTAATACGCCAACTATAAAGAACGACAACCTGTGACAGGTTATGACTATCCATGCGCGACCACGTCACGCGTTTCATCTCGCCACCTTATTTAGTTCCCCGTCTTCCGCATTGAGGGGCATACTGGACGTTACTGCTATGGGCTACCGCGCGTATAGGCTCACTACTAGTAGTTATTCCGTGTGTGCATACTAGGAGTTAAAAAGAAGAATCAAAAAGAGATGTCATGTTGATATTTACTTTTTTCTCGTCTCGGCTGGTTGAGTGGATTTATTTGTTTATTTGTGCGTTCTTACTGCCGTACGTGGTTACCTATCCGCTCGTCTCTCCAGCTTTATGACATGCAAACAGATTTCTCTGCAAAAGAAAAAAAAAGGCAAAGAGAGAAAAGAGGAAAGAAAAGAAGAGGGCTTCGTTGTACCGGAGGGCCTGTACTGGGCTCACTGAAATACCACACACCGGATCTCGCGCATATATCTTGTCGCGCTAAATGCGAACAAACTGCGCCCCTGCACAGTGCAGCGATCGATTTTCGCGAGCAGCTCGAGACGCCCGCAACACGCTGCTGTTTCCCTCGTCGTTTCTTCTATTTGCTTGCGTTGAAGATGGCCTCGCGATCCGCGTTCTTAGCTGAGGTCCAAGCCTCGAAAACCCTTTGGAAAGAAAGCGCCCGCCGCTTTCTGAGACGATGCGCGCCGTCTTGCCTTTTGTCGGCGACCGCGCGCACAATCCGCCTTTCGCTTCGCATTTATGGGGGGCGCGTTTTTGCCGGCCGTTCTCCCAAGCGCCGCCCATATTCCGGTGCGATGTTTCCAAGTGCATTTCTTTTGCATACACGTATGCAGCGCGAATGGCGAGGAGGAAACACTCAAGGAGGAAGGACCCGAATGAGGCAGGGAGGGGCGAAATGGGAGGACCGTTTTCCACATACAAGAGACAGCAAGCTTTTCTTTTTTTATTTAGTAAGGAGGACAAATATGGACAGATTGGCATCTCCTATGAAAGGACATGTTTGTTTACTTGTGACCTTGTACTATTTGCATGTTCTTGTTTGTTGACGGTTCACTGATGCCAAGAAATTGAAATTCTCGTCTTTCACTGTGAGAACACTACGTTCACTCGCGCGCGCTTTTGTGTGTGTGTGTGTGTGTGTGTGTTCACGGACAGGGCCTAAATAGGGTGCTCAAAGAAGCAGTGGAGAAGTTGACAAGTTTGCTTTAGTAGTGCACTGCGTGGAAGCATTCAGAAGATTTATGGGCGAGGACACTCGAGCCACCGCCGCTCGGCAACGTGTCTCCCTGTGCGAATACCAGCGGTCGGTCAACACGTGCGAGATTTGCGCGCCCCACCATAAGCCGAACAATCACTCGTCGACTGTAACCCTGCTTGCGATTGTAGACACAGCTCACGTCTCGTTGGCTCCAGATATAGCCGAAAGTGGCTGAACAACGCTCGCCTGCGGAGCTGTCGCTCGTAAATATTTCAACTATAATACAGTGGCGACGTATCTACAGCTTCTGACCAGATGGTGCAATATCAAGCCTTCTTGTCTATCTAATCGCTTTCTCCCGCTCTTACGTCACGCTCGTCCTATTAATATGACTGCTTCCCCTATGCTTTCCTAGGCTTCATTGTCTGTTTGCTCATTAAGTTGTTTCTAACAAATAAAGAACGAGCCCTTGACCCCTTCTCTTTCGTTATTGCACAAAAAATAAACACTTAGCAACAAACTTAGCCCTCGAGGGAAATTGTACGTATGAATTCCCTAATTGACATATTCCTGACCAGAATCTAGATTTGAGAGGTTTGACAAATACCGACCAATGTCATGGAAAAAAAAATCCAGCAGATCCCACGCATTGTGAGAATCATCGCTGACGAAACAGTCAGCGATGAAATTGCCTACGACATATTGTCTGACATTAGGCCAAGTATTGCACGTAGGATTAAGCTCTTTGTGCAAAGAGCATGAATGGGTGTATGCTTAACGTAGGCTAACCAGAAACGTCAACAGCACCATGGCGATCGAGTGGTGCAGCTCATGGTACGACGTAACGATGGCACTCATGTCAGTGCACAGCACACAGCTCTCGTTTGCGGAGATAAAATGTACGCTACGGTATACTGACTGATAGTAAATTTGGACAAAAGCATGCCGAGTGATAGTAAAACATATGTATTGTTTTTTACATTGCTGTGACAGCGCTAAGACACATTAGAAGCGCAATTCACCTTACACAAGCACCATCATCCCTAATGCCGAAGTGATAGGTATACTGACTATATATACAATCTGGGAGAAGCCGCCATAGTCTGGTGGTAACGTGCTTGTTTGGCACTTCGGGGGACCAGGATTCAAATACTTTAGTTGGTCCTTGATTAACATAAGCTGTATAAAATTCAAACCCCTGTGGCGCCTACCGCAGGCTGAGAACTACAGGTATGAGCCACACATGATTGCAGTGTCGTCAGTCGTGGCGTACATGACGAGAGTGCATCATGTTAGTGGTGTAAAGATCATTCATCCATGTACGTCATACATCTGTACCCTACCATGCAAATACTTGGTTATGTCAGCCGAACGAGATGACCAGGAGAACGCCGAGAAGCAGGCGGCTACATAGACAGACAGATAGGTACGATCAAAGTTACTCAAGTTCGCCAAGAAATGCTTCGCATTTAAAAGTATGTATGCAATTGCCGCTCTGGGCGTTCTCTAGAGGAACAATTCAAAACTGGTAGGCTGCGCTCAAATTTCCGGTCATCATCAGCCATTCGGTCCTGCCCAGTGTGAACTTATACCGTTTTACTCCTGCAATTTTTTTTACTAACCCCCCCCCCCCCCCCTCTCTTACTTTCTGTCTTCTACGACGGTGCTTTCCATCTCTTTGTATCCATTCTGTTGCTCTAAATGATCATTGGTCGTCTGTCCTTCTAACTATGAGACTCGTCCAGGTCCATAATTCCTGTTAACGCCGACTAGGACATCGGCAACCTCTGTCAGTTCTCGCATCCACTCTACGATCCCCCTCCTATTTTTTTTTTTTACTGTTACTCCTGCCATTTTCAGTTCCATGCCCATTGTGTATGATGCTTAACTTCCTCTCGACGTCGTTATTCTCCAAGTTTCCGCACCGTAATTTAACACAGGCCAGTTGCAATGGTTGCATACTTTACGCTTTCGGGACAGTGTTAAGTTGCCGGCCATTTAAGAATGCCTGCCATATGCGCACCAGCCCATCCTTAGCCTTCGTGGAACTTGTTTCACGTGGTTCGGATGCTCTGTCAGTATTTGGCCTGGGTATGCATAAGCTGTTACAGATTGTAAGGTCTGGTTGCCAATCGCCAACTCCTGTTTTTTTTTCGCCGGGCCGCCTAGCGTTGTCTTTGTTTTCTACGTCTTCATTTTTTTATGTTCGCTTTTTCGGTTTAGGTCATCAATCATTTTCTACGATTCGCTACCATCTTTGCTGAATAGTACGATATAGTCCGTAAAGCCCAAGTTGCTGAGGTAACCTGCGTTAATCTTTGTTCCTTTATCTTAGAAATATAGTTTTTAAATGCTTCTTCTAAACATGCAGTGGATTACATTGGAGAGATTGTGTCTTCTTGTCTGACGCTTGTGTCAATGAGGATTTTTGTTCTTTTCCTGAGGAAAAGTAAATGATCTAGTTCTTGTTTTCTTTAGTTTGAGGATTACCTTTCCTCTTAGTCTATGATCACTGTTCTTCATCTTACCAACATCCTTCTAACCACATCTGTGTCTTGCACAATGTCTGTATCCCCGCACATTATAAAATCCATTTCGCTTTTGCTTTCGCCATTACAGCTTTGCCGTGCTTCTTTCCTGCTCCTATGCTTTGTAAAGACGGTATTAATTTTACTTTGCTAATTCTACAGACATCTCCCCTCTGCTTTTCCTCTCGTAAACGCTACAGTTGCAGGTTGCCCGTTCATTTTTATTGCGATAGCAATTATATGAACAGTCTCCACGGGTATTTGCCGTGGCCGTCGCCGTCATGTCCCGCATAAAGTCCAAATCAATAACAACCCCCCGCGCATCGTACCTTCTACCCGCGGACAAAAGCACGCGAGCGGGGGGACGAACGCGGCTGAAGCAGAGATCAAACGGCCCATCCTTGCAGCGCGCATGCGAAATATCACACTGCTCGGGAGGTCTGCGTCGAAGAGGGGGAGGCGGGGGCACCGTTCCAGGCGCCTCGACAATGCCCTCGCCACAAAGCTCTCACGCGACGAATGCGTCTCCCGGAAGGAACGTGCTCGCGTGATGCCGCTGTGCAGGACCAAGTTTCTCAATGGTGCAAAGTGCACTCCACTTTGCGCGGTCGCGCGGTGTGAAGCGCGGGCCAGAAGACATCAAAAGATGACTTATGTCGCAGCTCTGCCGGGCCATTGTCTCTGCCGCTCCACCGTCACATGGTACTTTACGCAACTCCATGATTACTTGATAATCCCACGTTCACTGCAGTTCAGATTGCTCCTAAAGATGCAACTCTTGCTTCGTATATTGTATCATGCATTGCTATTGCATTCATCGCTTCGCCCTTCTGAGGAAACTGCGATTTCCTTTAGTTTATCTCAGAATTTCCCATTAAAGCCTTCTATAATTGTGGTGCATTGCGTTCGTACGATATTGCATTGCCTATTCGAAATCCTCATAAAACCATTACCATAACCGGACGTTGGAGACCATCCTATATCAGCTTTAGTTCTTCTTTTTTTTTAGTTTTTTCTCGACACAAATGCCACTATATTTTTAAGCGCCATCACGTTACACACAGTTGCTTTATGGGTTAGGAAAGAGAGTTCACTGCAGCAGAGGGCGTGCTCGTTATTAAGCATTTAATATGCCCCCCCAGTCCTAACTTTTCCAAGGCCAATATTCTACCAGCTAACGCCTTGTAATTGTTCTATCGGTTCTTCTTGTCTAGCTTCGCTCGAAAGTGTTCGGGTGTTGAGCGTCGGAACGCTTAGTTTTGGTGCCTGCTTGTTCTAATCCATGAGTTTTTTGAGCCCTTTGCTTTGTTACCAGTCTGGCTGCATTCACGACCAGAAGTTCCGTCACTGCTGCCAATGTAGGTTGGCTCCTGGGTTTTGGAATCATTTAGGAGGTGGTGGCCGAATGGCCTATTGCTGTTCCGCTGAGGGAGCGAGTCTCGGGGATGTAGCAAGAGAAGTGACAGCCCGTAGTTGCATCGTCTTTCCGAATTCATCCTCCCAGGAGGGGACTAGAGAGGAGTTGCGTGCGCGCAGAGAGCAATGAAACCGTCAAATGAGAGTTGGGTGTTAAAGGATAGAAGAAAATAACAAATAGAATAGAAAAAAAAAAGAAATGTAAGATGCTGCATGTAGCCACGGTCCTTTGGTCAAATGTAAAATACGTGGCCCAGATTGTCGATTGGCCGCATGCATGAGGTGTTTGGGGGGACACAGCTTCGGTCTCTTATTGTATACATAAAATGCGAAGGATTTCTTGGCGAACTTGAACAGCTCTGACCCTACATATTTACCTAGCAGACTATCTATCGAGCCGCTTACGTCTCGGTGCTCCCCTGGTCGTCTCGTTTACTTGGCACACACAAAAATTGGAATAGAAGGGCATCAAGACATGAGCTACATGAATGATTGACATAGACATTACTAAAATGATGTACTAGTCACGCGCGACGTGATTAACGACTACACAATCACGTGTGGCTCATATCCGCAGTATTCGGCCTGGGTCATGCGGACATGCGCCACAGGTGTTTCAATCTTAACAATTCAGCGTTTGTTAGTCAAACGACAAACGAAATGTGTATTAAAAACTCTACGAGAACACACTTTGGGTGAATTAAAGACATTGTTTATCGTATCTTAAGGTTGTAATGTATATAGACATTGGAAGTGGGCAGATAAAGACAAGCGTCAACGTATCAAGCGTTAGGGGGATAGGTATCGAACCTGGGGCACCGTGGTTACAAGAAGCCCGATACCACTTGCTCACGGCAGTACATATCGTAAAACATAACCCAATCAGCAGTTACGGTGATGGTGCTTGTCCCCAGTTCTCACGCAGACGCTGATCCTGCTTGTAACAAAAGCTGAATGCAAAACAGTTCGCCGTAGGCAAATTCCACGCTGATTGCCTCGCATGACATCCATTGCCACGAGGCGTGGGATATCTTTTATATATTTGTAAATACTACAATGATATCCCCGGTTGTGATTTTGGTAAGGTGGGAAGACGAACAATACATGACCTGGTACAACGAAATTTGTGGAACAAGCGGTAGGCGCAACCGGGCCACATAATTCGCGCGACCGAAAACAGAAAGTGCTCAATTTTTTAAACTTTTGAACGGTAGAATATGTATTCTTGCTTGTTTAAGCCGTCTGCTCTCCTTGCGTGCGCGTTTCTTGCTAACAAGCCCCGATAGAAAGCTTTACTCTGCCTATTCTGTGTTGCAGCCTTCTGCCATGGTGAGGGGACACTGACCTTAACAGAATCACGTTTCTCGGCTATGGCTTGTCGAACTTAAATACGCCTGTAGTTACTATACATCGAAAAACGTGTTTTTGGTCTAGTTGGTTCATCATACGGAAAACCTTTAAAAGAGATTTGGAATGCGAAAAGAGATTTGGAGGTATCAAGGCGCTTTATGAAATCTATACCCAAAGTCTAACAGAGATGCACATCGTCAGCATATCTCAGCACTGCACAATAGGGAGTTTGAGAATTGGGGCCCCAATTCTCAAACTCCATATTGACTTATAACAAGATGGCGATACTGCCTTAGGAACTGTCTCGAAGACGTCAGTAAAGTCATGTTTGCGTCACTATGGCCACCCGGAGTCGGCTACGCCGCGTTTTCGCAGCCATTGGACGGAAGTATATGCCTAAAATGAAAAAAAAGAAGGCGGCAATTTCAACTATGCTACTTAGCTCGCAATTCGCTTATTGCGAGAGCAGCAGAGCTGCGCAAAGCGTAAAAAAAAACAAAAAAACTGACAGATCCTACGCATTGCGGTAATCGACGTCATGCGAAGTCATGCGATCACATGAGCCACATGTAATCTTGTTATCATTAATCTTGACGTACATGACGAAGTATATCATGTTAGTGGTGTACAGGTAAGTTATCCATGTTCGTCATACATTGATGCCTTACCATGTAATTTTGCTGGATAAGACTGGAACGAGACGACAAGGAGAACATCGGCGCGTAGATAGATAGATAGATAGATAGATAGATAGATAGATAGATAGATAGATAGATAGATAGATAGATAGATAGATAGATAGATAGATACGACGAAAGTTGCTAAAGTTCGCCAATAAATGTGGCATTAAAAAAATCCTTCAACGTACAAAACGTCGTCCTTAGTATAGCGACAGTACTTCCTGTTCTGGCCTCCGAAATACATGAAGAGAGACGGCATTTTATACTGTGACAAAATGTCTGGCATGAAGCAGTGCACGAAATATCAAAGTTTCTTATCATCTGGGCGAACTTTAAGGGTGTTATATAACAACGCCCTCAGGAAGTATAGTTTTTTCCGACTGCTCAGCCCGCAATGGGTACGACGGACGAAACAAACTTTGGCGCTCTAATATGAGCCCCTCGCTGCTGATGGACGGCTTGACACATGCGAAAGACGGATGCAAAGGTTGACAATTACCCTGGCGTCTCATTCCTGCGTCAGTGATCTATAAATGAAATTCACATTTCCTTACACTCTCAAAGTGCTGCCATTCGGCAATAGACGAACGCGCCGGACCTGCACGCCAGGCGTTAGGGCGTCCACATGAAAGATATTGCCCTCCCGTGATATATACCTGCAGTTGTTTTCAGTTAAAGGCACTCAAAATGCTGCTAAATGTTGAAAAAGCACAGACCTAGCGCACAGGGAGAAGAAACAATCGCTGAAAATCGGGTGCATACGGTTTTCGCATAAAAGCGTCTATTGAAGGCTCAGAAATCTGAAGCATGGGGACAACGTCGATGCCCGTGGGCTAGGTACGTGACCAGACCAGCCAGGACACAATGGCTTGTCCATCCGAGCCAAAAGTGCGCCATGAAGCAGCCCGAACACTCTGGCCGATTCTCGTTGCCCTAAGGCATAAATATTTTTCTAGCAATCTACGACAGCCCAACGCACGTCGTCGTCGGCCTCTAGTATGCACTAAACATGTTTTGTTTGAAAAATTGAAAGCTCGACGTGCCCTGCCGTTCATATATGCACCTGTCCTTCTAGCGCGGACGAAATAATACATGAAGTGTGCCATAGGCCTGTCTTGATCCGCCTTTCCTATGAAAAGCCCCGGCCTGTGGCAGGTTTGTAGTATACATCGCAATCCGCGTACACGGTCCATAACGTAAAACAGAGTATAAGCTTTCTCTCTCTCTCTCTCTCTGTATATATATATATATATATATATATATATATATATATATATATATATATGGAACGCCTGTCGCTTTTAAAACTCCTTATTTACGGCGAAATTGCGCCGGTCAACTACACACGTTCGAAACTGGGCCAAGATGGTCTCCACTACTCTGCTCTTCAGACACGTTGTTGCTTCAGACTTCTTCTTTTTTTCTGGCCTCCCAGCTCGTGCCGGTAGTTCTACGCAACGTTACTAGAATAGGTAACCTAGTCTAGTAACGTTGGTTCTACGATCATTCAGGAGTCGCCACTTTCAAGCGCGAGGCATCAAGCCCGTGCACGAGGCGCGGTAGCATGCGCGGCCCAGCGGTGTATATTGCGCGTTTTGCATGCCACATGCGCGGTGGCTGTTTTTGCGCGTTGTAAGCGATGCGCGTCTTCTGGTGTTCTCGAGCAGCTTGTGGCATTAATGCGCCTCCTGAAACGCATCATCGCAATGCGCGCGAAAGGGCAACGGTTACAACGTAATGATAGGGCTGTTCTGTGAGGTTTCTATCCTCTGTTGCTCAGTGCCGTTACGGTTTCATCCGCACTATATGTACTACATCAGGGAGACTCCTCCGTTGAGTTGAGCACACTTGGCTTTCAGGAATTACTTCGTAATTTAGAGGAGTTGCTCGCTTGGGTACCATGTAAGGTCCAAAATAGCGCCGCGCAAATTTTTCGTAGAGAGCCCGTGCACGTATACACAGGCGTCCACACCCACACTTTGTCTCCGGGTTGCACAGCAAATCTCGCCGCTTTACACTGTACCGGCCGGCATCGATTTGCTACTATTGCTTGATGCAGTGCCTCGCCAACTGGCGTGCCCTTTCTGCCCTTCCTATATAGTCGTTTAGATCAGCGTCACCATCGTCGGTACTGTCGAGAAGTAACGTCGTTGTTCCTGTGCCGCAGTGTTGTACGTAAACGTGGCATATGGTAAACGCTGTCCCTTACGAACATCCCATATCTGGACTGATATGAAAATATCCATATACGGATGGTTATATTAAAAATTGAGCAGATGGCCAGATATGGCATAAAAGGGCCTTGGATGACATTATTAGGACCTTATATGGCCATATCTACCCAGTTTTTTTATATATCCGTAGAGTGCTGATACAGTGCCGTATAAATACAGGGTTTTTTCTTTTGTTGCAACACATTTCTTAAATTAGAAAAACATAAATCGCGGGAATGTCTTGTGTACCATTCGAGTGTACGGGTTCGCGGCCTCTAGATACAAAACAATTTCCGCACTTGTGCGCATAATTAGCGAAATTACGCTAATTAACTTTTGTAATTATCAGTAATTCGTGGCTTCAGCAAATGAGTACCTTGGAGCCCGTCCTCGGCACTACCTATCCCTACGATGAAATTTTGAATAGCGGAGTGCATGTCGGAGCTACGCGAACAATTAGTTCACCGTAGCAGGCTTCTTGAAGCCGAAACTGGCCGGAAAAAGAGCGTCTGTGACGCCGATGTCGCCGCCTCCCCGGATTTCGTCACTCGCCCGCGGCACCCGACGCCGCAGATAACAAGGAGATAACGGAATCTGCTTGCGCGGCCGGAGCGGCCGGAGCGGCGGTGACCACGGGTGAGTGGCGAGTGACGAAAGCCGTGGAGGCGGCGACATCGACGTCACAGACGCTCTTTTTCCGGCCAGTTTCGGTTTCAAGGAGCCTGCCACGGGGAACTAATTGTTCGCGTAGCTCGGACATGCACTCCGCTATTCAAAATTTCATCGTTTGGATAGGTAGTGTCGAGGACTGGATCCAAAGTACTCATTTGCTGTAGCCACCAATGACTGATAATTAAAGAGTTAATTAGCGTAATTTCGCTAAGTATGCATACAAGTGCGGAAGTTGTTCTGGATCTAGAGGCCGCCAATTCGTATACTCGAACGGTACGCAAGACATTCCCGCGATTTATGTTTTTCTAATTTAAAAAAAATGTGTTGCAACTAAAAAAAACACCCTATATATATATATATATATATATATATATATATATATATATATATATATATATATATATATATATATATATATGAAGGCGGAATCGATATTTCCGGAGACCTCCACTACGGCGTCTATCATAATCAGAGGTGGTTTTTGGACGTTAAACCTCAGAAATCAATCAATATTTTATATTTCCGTGCATGCATTCACGTAAACGCCATGAACAACAATCAGAAAATATCGGAGTGGGCCCGTATCCTTAAGTCATCCAGCATGAATGAGCGCAATGTGCTGGTCGATATGCAAAACGCCTTACAATCAGTTGCTCAGTTATTTCAATTTATTTCAGAAGGGAAGGGAAACGCTTGTCTCCGTTTTGTGAACGAGTCCGCGAACGAGTCCAAAGAACCGCAGTGGGTGCCTCTCTCGTAGAACGCTCCAGCTGCTGCTCCTTCCTTTTTGGCTATTATCTGTTTTCCCGGGGGACGCTGTCCCCTCCCTCGTGGCGACGGACACGGAGTCATCCAGAGGTCCGCCCAGCCCGAGGTCTACAATCACGAGCGCACCGGTAAATCAGCGCGCCTGGTCCAGTACCGGTGAAGCCAGCAGTGACGGTCACTACGCAGTGGATATGGACGCGGAGCCTTCTGTGGCGCCGACCGTCTTGAGGTCAACTATGCCAAGCTCATCAAGAAAACGCAGACCAGCTCCAGCAGCAGCGAGGACACCGAGGTGTACTCGATCACGGGCGACGAGTCGTCGGATGATAGCTTCGAAACGGTGGGGAGAAGGAAGGCAAAACGAAGAATCGTCGCGGCGTCATCATCAGCGAGCACCCTAGTTTCGAAAACTAAAGAAGAACGATGGCCGCACACCATCTTATTCATGTCTGATGACCCTACCGTGAGCCTCCGAGCAGTCAACAGGCAAGTCCTTTCGGTATTTCTTGAGGGGATCGCGCCGAATGAAATTAAGGATCTCAAACACGCGCAAGAACATCCTTGTTGTCGGCATGAAAAATGCAAGCGCCTTAGAGAAGCTTCGACGAATATCGGATTTGGCCGGCATCAAAGTCCGATCTATTAGTTCAATGGATGGCGCCTGCGGGGCGGGTGTCATCTACGACATTGATTTGGCCATCGTAAACTCGGACCTTCCAATCCTTATAAAACTGGCGGACGAGGAGGTCGTCATCGCCGCACACGGCCGACGTTTGCCGTGAGGAAACCCTAAAGTGCAGTAACTGATGGCCCTCATGATGCTGCCTCCAAAGACTGTCCACGAATTAAGAGGGAAATAGCTGTCATAAAACAAATAGCGAGAGACAGCTCAACCCACAAAGAAGGTGCTGAAAGGGTACGGCGTCGGCGCAACCGTCCACGAAAGCGCTCTAGAAAGGGCGCCAATCACGTGCTACCTGAGCACAGCATGTCACCTTCGAGTACAAAGAAAGCCACAAGCATGAACAGAAACGTGACACAGGGATCTAAGGAGGCGGAAGACTGGCCTGCGCTCCCGCGCATACAGCCTGCGAAGGAAGCTGCCCAGCCTTCCCGCCCAGCACCGCCGTCTAAGCCTATTTCAGCTGATGATGCGCCAAGGGTTGATCGCCACATCGTTCCTATGCGGCGATCCCTAGTGGCTGTCACCACAGAACTATTGAGAAGCCTGGGAACCCCAAGCGCTCGAAGTGGTCGGCAGGTATTGGGCGCGCTGAGCCCAATCCTAGCAACCCTCGCAAAGAACCATGGCTGCAAATCACCAATCGTTCCGTCAAGGGGTCAGACAGACGTCTACAATCCAGTGGAACGGCAGAGGAATGACATCTCGAATCTTTGATTTTCGTCATTACGTCTTCTCCGACCGTTTACCAATCATCGTTATCTGCGAGCCAAACTGTCAAATCCATTCTAGCTATCCACTTACGAATCAACGATGTCTTCAACATATAACGAAAGTAGCAAGGTCCTGGTGTACATTCGTCGTGAGCTTACCTACCTCATTCGGCCTGTGCCACCTCACGATGACACCCGATATATTTGTCTTACTGTAAAGAAGAACCTCACCTTTACTTTAGTGTGCGTGTAATTATCACCCGCGGCCCGATTTGATAGAAAAAGACTGGACGACATCCTGGCAGGGAATCCTGGCCCATGGATCATTAAAGGTGACTTTAACGCCCACCATCCTATTTGGGGAAGTTCCAAAGTTAACGCGACAGGCAGGCGACTGGCTTCGGTCGTGTCCGATCATGATCTGTGCTTACTGAACGATGGGAGCCCTACGTTTTTACGAGGCACAACGTACAGCAGCTGCTTGGACTTGACATTCGTGTCACGTCTCTTCGCCTCATGCGTTAACTGGTTTTTAGAGATCGAGATCCACGGGAGTGATCATAACCCCAACTACGTCAACATCAAAGCCTGGATGGATGTCATCCCTCTAACACAATCCGGAGCATTGACTGGACTTCGTTCAAGATGAACGTCGAAGACGCTTGTCGCATCGGCCTCCCGTCGGGTCTAGAGCAAGCGATAAAGGAAGCGGTACAGACGGCGATGCGTACACTGACATGCTCCCCAAAGCGCTCGGAAACGGACGTGGAGTTGCAACGACTCCGTACGATTTGTCGACGTGCCGAGCGAAGATATAGCCGCGCAAACTCCGTCCACGATCTAAGGACAGTCAGGCGCCTGCAAAAGATGATACAGCGTCGTATATATAAACTTGAGTCTCATCGGTGGGTAAGGTTCTGTAAGTCTCTGGACCCCCGGAAGCATTTATCGCAAATCTGGAGAACAGTGCGAGGTCTGCGTACCCTTCCTGAGAAGCGGTTTCCGTTCCCAGCCTTAGCGCTTTCCCAAGGTCGACGGGATACCGAGGTAGCTGAAGATTTCTGCAAGATTGCGGGCAGTGCAGCTTGCACAGGAATCACTGCTAAAGAGAGCACTCCACAGTCACTGGACTCACGCATAAACATGCCTTTTACGTACCATTGACGAGCTTTATGCGGCCCTTGTGTTGTGCAATCGTTCGTCATCACCTGGTCCAGATGACATCTCCTACTGGATCTTATGAACCTGGTGAGCAGGCACGAAAAGCTTTGTTGGAAATATTCAAAGACTCATGGCGAGACGGACACGTCCCCCAAGAATGGAAGACGAGCCGACTGGTTCCGCATCTAAAACCTGAGAAATCGCCTCTATAGATCTCTCGTCACACCGCCCAATAGAACTAGCTAGCTCTGTAGGGAAGTTGATGGAGCGCATGATCCTCGCCACACTAGACTGGTTCCTGGAGCGCTACGAGGTCTATCCAAGTGTCATGGCCGGTTTTCGACGCATTCGTTGCTCTATCGACGACGTTGTTGACCTCGTAATGTACGTCCAGCACCAGAAATTGAGCAGGCGATTAACCGCGGCCCTATTTTTTTATATAAAAGGAGCTTACGACAACGTTTCTCACGAGGCCATACTCGACGCCCTTGAGTCCGTCGGTCTTGGTGGCCGAGCGTACCGCTGGATTTTTTGCCTACCTACAGATGAGATCCTTCTTCGTGCAAACCGATGATGGGCCGACCTCTCAGCACTACACACACCGTGGAGTTCCTCAAGGGGGCGTCTTGAGCCCCACATTATTCAATTTGGTTAAGATTGGTCTCTTGGAACGCATACCAGGTTGTGAAGAGATATCGATCTATGCTGACGACATCTGTGTTTGGACGTCAGGCGTAACACGTCCTCAGATACGTGCGAGGCTCCAAAAAGCCGCGACTTCGATATCGGCATACCTTGATGAACAAGGCCTTGAGATTTCGCTTGAAAAATCGGCGCTGGTCGCTTTCACGCGAAAGCCAATGACAGCATATGCCATATCTATAAAGGGGCAAAATGTTTGTTACGCTAGGACGCACAGGTTCCTGGGAGTAAACATCGATCGAGACCTCTGCTGGAGTCCCCCTGTGGCCGGTCTCAAAAAGCGCCTAACGGCCACCTCACAAGTTTTCCAATTCCTCAGAGGGAAAACTTGGGGTACGACTATAGAGGCTAGAAGGTTTTCCTAGTTTCGTGAAAGGCGCGGGCCATGTGAAATAGTTTGCTATGCTCCGGCAGATGTCGCTCGCGCCCGCAGGCGGGTGCGCTTTTCGGCGGGCGCTCGCAAGTTCGGAGTGTTTTCCATCGGCCGCTACTCCGGGATACCTTTTCCAAGGGGACGCAAGTACGAAACAACAGGGACACAATCACGTATGAGGTCCCAGTAGTTTGCAAAAATTAACGAGCACGTTAAAACGACTACTGATGAAATAAAACTTTGGTTTGAGCGAGTTGGACCACAGTTAAAACAGCAGTGCAACGGAGAGAAACGAGACCGCGCTTGGGATGTTTCTGTGTAGTTGAACGTCGTCCCTGTTGCGCTGCTGTTTGACCCAGAGTGATGAAGGCCACGCAAGCAGCCGCAATAAAATGGAATCTATTTTTTTTTCTTCAACGGGAAAAGTGACACCAAAAAATTAACACCATCTTCCTAAAGGGAACCCTGATGGGATGCGAAGCAGCAGCGTTGCGCACCGGTGGCGTCACGGGTTGAACGGCGCTAACGCGGGTGCTTCGCATCCCATCAGGGTTCCCTTTGGGAAGATGGTGTTAATTTTTTGCGCGTGAACCGACGAGTCGGCGGTGTAGCGAGCGGCGGTAGCGGCAGGTGTTGCGGGCGAACGGACGAGGCGGCAGCTGCGGGCGCTGCGGCGAGCGCGCGGCAGTCGAGGGAGAGAGTGACGTCAGCGCGCACTGCGAGGGGAGCGTGACGTCAACGCGCAGCGGCGGCGTGACCTACTTGGCACCGCTCCAACACCTGCGGCGAGGGTAGCGCGTTGCGGCGCGTTCGTACGGACGCACGGAGGGACAGCGTTACACAGGCTAGTCAAAGAGCTGCTTCGCATCTAAAAGCACGCGCTGACCACTGGTGACAGGCTCAGTACCACACCCTGGATGAAGTCGTATTTCGTCGACCTTCAACGCCAGGGCAGCATCTAACTCGTTGCTTACGCAAAACTCGTCCATCTTAACGCCACGGCAAAACACGCGGCAAGTATGCAAGTTTTCCTGCGTCGCAGCAGCTTCCATGGACATCGAAAACGCAACGTGCTTCGAGACACGGACATCACACGGCTCCGTGCCGGTGTGCCATGCGAAGCACAAAGCAGTGGCATCACATGGAAGCTGAATCTTGCTGTGGAATACCGATGGTAACTCAATTTCCCCCAACGGGCACGGCCTTTGCGGCGTTTCATCCGCGCAGCAGGTCCGTGCTTCGGCGGCTTGGTGGGTCGTTGTTCAGAGCTCTGCGCTTCGCCGGTGGTATGTAGCTGTTGCTCAGGTTTCTTACTGCTCTCTTTTTCGGTAGCTGCTTCGTGAAATATGATGGTGCATTAGGAAAAAATGTGGGAACAGCGTCCTCCGTAAGCGCCCGACATTCGCGGTCGAGCTCGACAACCTCCCGTTAATTACGCGCCTGAACGTTCTCTCAATGAATCGCTGGTCGAAGTGGCGAGAACACACAATGCAGGTATCCGTGAGCATCGTGTCGTCCCTCTTGATATTCCGAGCCCGTCGATTCAGACGAACATGGTCAGACGAAGCGTGGAACAACGAAACCTTTTCTGTTGACTTGTAACTGCCTTTACAAGGAACAAAACACTGTCCTCTCTTTTTCCGAAGGCCTTGCCACAGAAGTCCAGCACGTTGCATCACATCAGGTCATAGTGCACTGCGGCGTCAACGTAAAAATACCGCGGTAACGAGGTAAACACTGCCGACACACGTGCTACAGCAGACTGGCGACTTTGGTCTGCATTCCTTTGGCTGCTTCGGCACACACCCGCCTGAGAGCAGCAGCGACCCCATCTACCAGCTCGCCGAGCACCCAAACTGGTTTCACCTGCGCTTAGGGAAAGGGCGACCGTTCCCGACACTAGGAAAACCTCTCCAGCCTCTATAGTACGACGTAAGTGAACGCCATGTTTCACCTATACAGTGCGCTGTTTCTCGGATACTTGAGATACAGCTTACCCGTGCTGACTGACACCTGTAAAGGTTAACCTACGCACACTCGAAAGCGCTCAGGGCCATGCACTCAAAATCTGCCTTGGATTGCCACGCTGCACCTCAACAGCGGATACCATCGCGATTGTCAGACCTTCCTGCCACCACTCACATCACTTTGTAGGTGCTTATGACGCACATTCGACACCTTGCTCGTGCTCCTGCCCACCACCTCGCCTCGCTTCCAGAAGACCGGCCCGGTGCCTCTCTTTGTAAGAGGATATCGACATATCACGATTGCCTTCCAACGAATTATACGCCTGCTGAGAGATTTCCGACGCCTCCTTAGTGCTTGGCCCGTCCAAAGGTCCGGCTGACAGTGCCAGGGATTCGGACGAAAGTGAAACTCGCACCGCCGGCTTTAAAGCAGCTGTCTTTACTGACACCACCTCCAGCTTTACACTGATGGCTCAACAGCAGCAGGCGGATCTGCAGGAGCTGTGACCTTCCCTGCCGAAGCTGTAGAGGCACTGTTCCACACGTCTCATGGCACATCATCGACTGCCGTGGAGCTTGAGGCTCTACACACCGCACTTTGCGTGCTCGATGGATTGCCGCCAGAGAAACGGACCATCTTTACAGATTCCAAGTCAGCCCTTCAGTGCCTTTTATTGGTTTTACGTCGCGGGCCGCAAGAACAATTAGTGCTTGAAACACGCCTTCACTGCCTCGACCCATCACTCCTACTTCGAGTTCCGCGTGGACTAACACGCTCTGAAACGACCGTGCTTTGCCGCCTGTGGCTAGGCACGTCATTCGCAAGAAGTTTGGCTATCGCATTGGACTCGAAGACAGTGCTGCCTGTGCTCACTGCGGCAGCGAGGAAACGATTGTGCACGTCCTCTGCGATTGCCCTAGGTACTGCTCCCAGGGACAGTCTCTCGCCGCAGAATTGCCCCGCCTTGGTGATCGACCGCTGTCTGAGCAAACCGTATTGGAATGCCGGGAACGATAGAGTCTCGCAGCAGAAAGCCACGAAGGCTGCGCTCAAGTTCTTGCGCGCAAAGGGCCACGTGAACCGTCTCTGACACTGCCGTGTTTGTGTGTCAGCGTGATTCGACCTCTCTCTTTCTCCCTTTATTCTTTTCTTCCATCCCTTTCTGTCTCCCCTTACCCCTTCCCCAGTGCAGGGTATCAAACTGGATATTTTCCCTTGCGGTTAACCTCCCTGCCTTCCGCCCATCATCTCTCTCTGTCGCTCTCTTTGGTGATGTTCATGCCACATGTTCATTTATTCGTACTTGCTTGTCCAAGTCGAATGTTAGCTCGAAGTGCACACACGAGTTTCTGTGTACGGAGCATTTAAGTCGTGAATATCACAGCTACACTTCTCCGTACTGACGCATTTAACATCACTCACTCTACGCCCGCATATATATATACACACACTTGCAAATACGCATGGCGCTGTAAATACGGTTTCTGTAATATTTTAGTCTGATCTGTAAAAGAACGAATACAGTATAGAGCATAGACCAGCGAACAGCGTGGAAAGTTTGGGCATTCAACCATATGAAAATTGACTCTAAGCCGTTGAAAACATATTGGAGTCATGTGACCGTGGCGAAGGTTCAGCATAATCCCTAGTTTGGCGGCGTCAGTGCCTGCTAATCGGATTCCACGCTGGAGTCATGCAGCGATAGTCTGGCAGCGGCCTTCAGGATTCACCGAAGGGCGATAAATATAGTGGAAACCTGTCAGCGTTTCAGCGACGCGGCTGCGGGAGCAAATGCGTTGAAAAGATCTGAAGCTGAAAAGGACAGAAAGCCGAGAGAGTTGGTAAGTGTTCCGGTTATCCATTCCTTTTCGCACAGGCTTAAGAAAGTCGGAAGTACAAGTTGTTTTTACTTCTCCCAATAATTCAGGTAATATATGTGGTGCCGTGCATAGGAAAAACGAGCAGCGGCAAGGAAAAAAGGCGAACAGACAAATTTCCTGTAAAGCACACTGCCAACAATAATTTTGCCGACTGTACCATGGGTGTGGATTATAAGATTTCAATTAGCTGCTGACGGTTCTACGTAGGACAAACAGCGCGTTGGTTAATCAGAGATTAATTGAACAGAGAGGCTCGTTATACCGTGGAACACCTTCTAATCTATCGTTGCACTGCCGGCACTGTTACTGCAAGCTCAAGGTAGACAAATGCGCGATTCCGTACAGACATAAGAGTGAAGAAACGCGTTTAATGGCCGAGGCTTGGCATATCAATAATAGTGGATGCGCGTGCTTGAGTAAGCCGTCGATTAGCTTAAACAGAGAAGAGAGAGTCTTAACACTTGTCTCTCGCATAGGTCGGCACGTGTACCCATTTGACAGGTGGCGCTACCGTTCCTGAGCATGCGCACATAAGTTGTGTGTTCTTTCTTTTTCGACTAAGTGCTCTTCTTAAGCTGATAGTCGGTGTTGGCCTACCACGGTGGTCTAGTAATTATGCCACTCGGCTGCTGATCCGAACGTCACGGCATTGAATCCCGGCAGCAGTGGCTGCATTTCGATGGAGGCGAAATGTTATGGCTCGTGTACTGTGCGATGTCAGTGCACGTTGAAGAACCCCAGGTGGTTAAAATTTCTGGAGCCCTCCACTACGGCGTCTGTCATCACCGTATCGTGGTTTCGGGACGTAAAACACCAGAAATCAATCAATCAATAGTCGGTATTCGTATCGTCCACTCCTCTTCCCGTGTGTCCTTGTTATCCACGCCTATGAAAAGATCTCTGCTGGTCAGTAGCGGAGTCGAATTGGATGGAGGGACAAAAATAAAGGGAGGGACAAGTTAAACGCGCAGTGTTGCGTGAAACATTTCAAGAAGCTTTCAGGAAGGGATTAGTTCCTTAAATTTGGATCATCAAGACACTGCAAGAACTGTTGTTGGCGCTGCGCGCAAGCACTAGTCCCACATACTCTTTCAAACCTCGCGCATTTTCTCAGAAGCCCGGAAAAAATAAAACTGTTTCACTTATCCTTATTGGCACGAAAATACATTATTTTGACATTAAATTACATGTTTTACAAATCCATCCTTGAACATATTGCGTCTAAAGCAGCGATTCAAGTCTTTTCAAATTAATTCATATTATGAATTACCTGAGGCCATTTCAAAATGTAGTCTGAGGTGGCGTAGCTGCCAATGCATAATAGGTTGGCTGCATTTACGTAACGCGCACGTGGATTTTTTTTTAATGAGGCGGCACCAGTTAGTTGTAAAACGCTGTATTTGACGCCATATGCATAAGGCTTTCTTTACTGTTACATCTATATGTTCGGCGCAGCGAAAGCGTCGGGTCGACCAGCAGCATCCCCACACGTGTTCACGATGTATGGAACTCTGAGTTCTTTTCGAGAATATGCCCTTTTGTATGTGAAAATTTGTATGTGAAAGCCATAACCTACGTGAACAGCACTGATGAAAATTTTTTTATCAGATTAAAGCAATCAGTTTTTAATATTTTGACAGTGTTACCAAGCTCCGCGAATGGCAAAACAGCGATGTCCCCAGAGCCGCAAAATCTACATCCATCGAGGCCACTCTTTTATCTGCTAAAGTCCGTAGATGTTCCTAAATGCACTCACAATAATTGACACAGGCTCTCTTTGCTTTATAAAAAGCTAATGTGTTCAGACAGTGCCTATTTTCGAACGGCGAGAAACGAGCAGCTTTCCATCACAGCGCGACCCACACAGCCGGTGGAGTGCGCAGCGACTAGCCGAGCAGGAGACAGCCGGCTTGTATTGACACAGTCTACGTCACTCCTATGGCACGCACTTTTGACACTTTATAAGAGGTATTGCCATCGTATATCATCAAAATGCCGGCCAATGGAATTCAGTGAAACGGTAGTCGCGCTGACGTCACGGCCTTCAACGGCTCTACTGAAACTCCAGGCGACTCCACACCCTATCTGTTCCTCCCTTTTTGCCAGCATGTGAAAGTATATGCCAGAAAGAAATAGAAAGTCACCGAACAGGTATTGTCGCTAGAGTGCCCTCGTCAAAACACTGGTTACAGCGGCATTCCCATGTTCAAGGAGTTTGTTCATCACTCCAAGCCTGAACTTTATTCTCTGTTGTTTAGAGGACATGAACAAGTGAGATTAAAAGGACGGACTGACGCAAAATTGTTTATTTGCTGATCAAGGAAATTTCTCACTAGCCGCTTTTAGTTGAATGCGTCAAGAGGATAGAAAACAGGAATCTCATTTTAGGAATCCGGAGGTATGCCTAAAGCTCACAAAGTGTCGAGGCTTGGGCTTTGTTGGCAATTCATTGGAGCTTATTTACAGCGCGAAGACACAACGACAAGGAAGAAGACGACCCACTGGGCTGTGTCATCTGGAGAAGATGACGCAGCGCAGTTTGTCGTCTTCTTTCTTGGCCTTGTGTATTTGCGCTGAAAACCCGCTCTAATACCCAGTGCTGCGGGGCTGGAATTCCATGGCGACTCTTTCCGTGATATTCAATTCTGTCTGCCACTCTTAAGAACCACAGTTCACGGCAAACTGTTGCCGCTAATAATACGTGCAGAGCATCAATCTGACAAATGACCCATTGCTAAAGCGTAAAAAAAAAAAAACGGCATCGAAAGAAGCCTCGTTAGAAAACGAATAGCATTGAAAGAAATGTCCCTATTGTCTGGCTGCTCCGCTGGAGGATCGTTTTTCATGATTCCAAAATCAATGTTCGTAAAGGAAAACATGGTGGGTGAATTCACGAGCCACCTATAGAACGCTATATTCGGCGCGCAAACGTGAGCTTGGAAGCATGAGAAACAGGCGGAAGTTTATTTTTTTAAATTTAAAAATAAATCAGTATCGCTCGTCGGCAATGCCCCGTGTCACCGGTGTGTTTCCAGTAAAACGAGCGCACTAGGCCTTGAGTTAAATGCGCCGAGCCCTTCAGAGCCGTCTTACACGCTGTTTTTACCAGATGCGCTTCATTCCGACCGAGTGCCCCATGGGTACCGTCCCATGCCGACGGCTGCCACAGCGGCAGTGATCACTGGCAAGTGAAATGATGCTCAGGGTGCTCTTCGACGCCGCCCATGAAGAATTACGCATCCCCGAATTTGAGCAGCTGCGGTTGATTCAGGAAGGCAGCCCAATGAAAACATATGCCTCAGCTGCATCTCTCCTCGAGCGTGGACGCTGAGACAGCGGAGCACTGATTCGAAGATGGCAAAACGAAATCGCAACCTCGCGAAACTGGTGCACGTGCGGCAAAAGCGAAACAAACCCAAGCGATAGACAAAAGCGATTTCGACGTGACAAGAGGAGCCTTAATCAACCAAAATAAACTCAAAGTTACATCGAGGAAAGAAGGCTGGCCTCATTTCTTCTTGTGATTTGTTTCTACTGACAGCACATCGATGACAATTACAGTATTCCGATGTTCTCATATCTAAAAAAAGAAAATAATCAGAGTTTATGACAAATTCCCAATAACACTTGCTGGGCTTTATGCCCCTTATCATTTCCTCTCTCTGGTCCGTCTGCGTCTATCATCAATCAGTCACTCTTAGCACGATTGAGGGAGCTAAGGTCGCTTCGCGCAAGCGCCTAGTCTTGCGGTACTTTTCAAATTTCGCGAACCTTCTTCGAAGCCCGAAATAATTAAAACCTAATTTGGACACTCAATTTCATGCTTTACAGCTTCACTCTGCAGCATACTGCGTTTAAAGCATCAGTCTAAGAGTTGCCTAAGGAATTAAGAATAATTAATTACCTGAGGTCATTTAAAAGAAAATAGCCAGGGTTGGTCAAGACGGCAGTTAATCATACTAAGTTGGTTGCGTCCCCGTAATGCGCACGCGGATTTTTCTAATAAACAAGTGTAACGGGCTAGTTGGTATAGATCCATCTTCGTAAGAAGCGCAAAAACTACACACAGGGACAGCTAGAAAGAAAGACAAGCGCACACAAGCGCTTGTGTTGTGTCTTTCTTTCTAGCTGTCCCTGTGTGTAGTTTTTGCGCTTCTTACGAAGATGGATTTTTCTAAGGTTGGCGGAACTTAGCTGAAACACCCCGCGGCGTATACAGCTGCAACGCTACAAGGAAAACCTACTACGCGCTTTGTAGGGTTTTCTGAAGCTCTCGAAAATCCTTTAGCAACAGCAAAGTACAGCAGCTGCAGAACTGACGGAAGCGAAGAGAGGCACAAAAATGAGGACACGGCGCTACGTTCTTCGTGTGCCTCGCTTCGTCCGCGGCACTTCCGCGCTGCGCGCTGTCGCACTCACTTTGTTGAACCGACAAGCTGCATTGCCTTTAGCAATAGAAAAAACTCACAAAATTCACCGGACCTTTGTCGCATTCTAAGACGACTTCACGGCGAAACCCATTCGGCATTGTCATGGAGGTTATCTCACGTGGATTGCATTCATTTATGTCTAAACCCATCTGACATCTCGTGAATGTCATCTGACAGAAGCTGTAAGGGTTAACGCTCCATCACTTGCGGCGCATCCGCTCATTCCTGGCCGAGGAACGCGGGTATATGCGCCACTACTGATTTTATTATCGTCAATCGCGACGTAAAAACCAAGCGTGTTGAATTATTCATGTCACGACCCATCAAAGATGTTATTCATACACTATAGTACCCTTCCATGCCAATTTTGGTGTATATATACAAGGTACACAAGACGCGAGTTCTCGATTTTTGGTACCGTATGTGTTGTCGACGCCGGACGAGACCGGGCGGTAACAATGCGCTTTTGATGAGGCAGTTAGAGCTTTCGCCGTACATAGTTTCTGTACTTTGTTATGCTCGTTTCCATCCTTCGACGACGCGCATGCATGAGAGAGGCGCACACGCGAACTTGTGTTCGCTAATGCTTGCCTTCACATATGCCACGTTTTCTTGCGTTTAGCGTTTCCTTTCAGTTCGGAGTGCAGAGGCTAAGGATGAACACACAATGTCGTACACAATGTCTCCATATTCTGCTGCCGAAAGCTAGCGTGGGGAAAGCGACGTGACTTCGTCGAATTGCCTATACATGATTTAATCCAATCAAAGGGAAGCACACTACTTATGCGGAAGCGTGTGCTCGAAAGCATTACTGGGAGCGAAACCTACAGCGTCAAGGTATGTCACTCTTTGAGCCGGGAACAAAATATCGATCTGTCCATGGGGTCACATACCGCGTGTAAAGTCGTCCGGTTCTAACGGCCTTTCCATCTTCCCGGTATAAATTCCGCACTCGTTTATTACTTCATAAACTCACACGCTCATGAGTGGTACCTTCCCAGCCATGTTTATTTAACTTTTGCGCACGTGAAGCAGAACTTTACAAAGCTTGCAGTGTAGGCTTCGACGTGGCCTTCCCAGCCTGCTCATGTCGGCCGGGAGTCAAAGCCACGACCTCGAGCTTAGCAAGTCAGCAACCTATAGCCGCTAAGCGACCACGGCGGGTTCCCGCGTACATTCAATGCCTTGCATTCGCATTTTCAAAATGGCCTATTTCCGAGTGTCATTTATTGATGTTCGGCGATAAGCAACGACCCAGAGGCGATTGTTCGGCCTGTTTGCTAATTCAGGACGCACGGATACTTGTCACCATTGACTGAGACCTCTGCTGGAGTCCTCACGTGGCCGGAACAAAGAAGCGCCTGACCGCAATCTCGCATCTTTTCAAGTTCCTCTGAGGAAAAAAAAAGAGCCAGGCCTGCGCGGAATCGCAGGACGGTGACAGCGTAAGCTGAAGGAGCGGCCTTCCTAGAGGCCACTGTAAACGCTTGGGGAAACTAGTGCAAGTACAGGCGGTGGGTATCCCCTGCGCCATAACTCTGCGGTTTGGGCTCGTCTCTGCACAGCGGTCTGCTGTGCCCGACGTCGCCCTACTGCAGCCGCGCGCGTAACTCTGCGATTCACTTCTTCAGCAGCGGTCCGCATCTTGCGAGGAGGCGCCATCAGGTATATCGAAGAGCCAAGTCAGGTTGCTGTAGGGGCTGTGCACGTCGCCTGTCGCGTGATGCATGGAGCGATACGACAAAACTGCTTCACGAGGCAGCGCTTCGTAAAAACACATTGCGAAGGCTGTGCGGAGGAAATCAGCGCCAACAGATGGCAGCAGTTGTCCTGTTCTTCACGAGGAGCGATATTGGTTACGGACACGGGCGGACACCGGCGGCGGCGGCGGCGGACAACTACGGCGCCGTTGTTGTGATCTCATAACAGCTTACGCTGTAAAAAACATTGCGAAGGCTATGCGGAGGAAATCAGCGCCAACAGATGGCAGCAGTTGTCCTGTTCTTCACGAGGAGCGATATTGGTTACGGACACGGGCGGACACCGGCGGCGGCGGCGGCGGACAACTACGGCGCCGTTGTTGTGATCTCATAACAGCTTACGCTGTAAAACGTGGCGAACGTGCGTGCGCGCAATGCTGCAATTACACACGACTCTGTTCACCGGATACCTGCGGTACATTCTGCCGGTGCCGACGAAGAGCTGTAAGTGCAACACGCGCTGTTACGATTGAAAAAGCTCAACGCCCCTTAAAACGAACTACAAATAAGGTGTTTGCCCGCGAAGCCCAGCCATCGAGCCAGCGTGTCAAAGCTTGCTCGTCGCACGTGGCGATTGTGCGTGTGTGCGGGTGTCATGAGAAGGTTCTAGAGGGATGTATTTAGGATGGGAACGCGAGCGTTCCCATCGAAGCGACGAGGCTGTTTGAGCGTTCCAGAAGACACTTTATACACACAGAGGGCAACCAAACACACGCACACTTTTACACAACACCTGAACATAAACAAGGCAACAAAACAAACATAGCGTCCCTATTAAAGTCTCTGCCGACACAGGCTCACCGTCTGGCGGGGCGGACGACAGGTGGGAGCCGAGGTGGCGTTGTCTGCCGAAGAGCGTGCCAGAGAGTGACGAGGCGAAGTGGCGACGCTTGAAGAAGGCGGCCGGCCACTGCAGCCCTGGAGCAGGAGACGGGGAGGATATACAGGCGGCCACGTGGAGCCCGGAGCTCCAACTCGTGGACCGCAGGAAGAATGTCGACACTCGGGCCCGGACACCCGACTGTGTCGAAAGCACAAGTCCGTCTGATCTCTGTCTTCTCTCCCCGCTTCTTCCGCAACCCTCTCGTGCTCGAGCTCGCGCACGTTTGCGCGTGCGTTCACTTCGTCGTCGTCATCGTCGGCGTCTCTGCCAGCTCCTCTCGGGCACACACTTTTGCGCGCACATGACAGCGGGTGTATGTGCTGTACACGTGAGCCCTTCTCTCCTCCTTCAGAAGCTCGCCCTTTCCCCGCTGCCGACGACCCGCAAGGCGCCGGTGCGTCTGCTGAACTTAGGACATGCGTTAAAAGGCAACTCCGGCGATTTTTCAGCGTCCTCTGATCTCAATGAAATTTTCAGTATATATTCTCCTCGGCACTGTAATAATATACACCAAGCCAGGTGGTGGCAAGTCATTCAGTTTTCCTGGAAATGAATTTTATATTTTTTAGCGGATTCCCATGCGGGTCACCCTGTGTTTTTGACGTCATTACTTTGAACGCTGTCTACCCGAGCAAGCAGTCCGTTAAAAACAAAACGGCGATACTTCAGCGCTCAATTCGCCGCTGTCGAGTTCAAAAAAGCTGGCATAACTCATACATCATCGAATGACCTGGCCACTGTCCTTTTTTAAGCACCATCTCCGTATTGCTGATGCCGGGGATGCTCTGACGTCTTCGCATATACGATGCGCGAAGCCTCTAACCGTCTCGGTTTCGGTTAGAAGGCAGTGTTCAACCGGTTATTTAAAATTATTGGTGCGTTTCTGAGCAAATTGAACCACCTTGGCTGCTACAGGACTATCAGTACTACTGGAAAACATCGATATCAGATGCATGGTGAAAAAAAAACTGCCGGAGTTCCCCTTTGACGTGGGCCGATCATGAGGAACACTCGGAACGCTTCACGAAAGGGGTATAAAAGGGAAGAGAGGACGCGGCCGCCTAGCAGTAGGAGTCAGCAGTCACCTTCGCTCGAGGGCGTTTCTGTGCGCACGTCTGTAGTGTCCCTTTGAGCGCTTCGCTCACCCGTAGCGATGTATTAATCGCTTCTTGTTTGTCCTTTACGACGCCATCTTCCCTGCTGGCTCTCCTCGATGGTCAACATGGTTCCAGCTTCAAGCAGTAGCCGCTGAAGGTTCGCCACGCCACGCTACCGTAACGACGCGCAATCGAACACGCTCAGGGCCGGGCACTCAGTTTGCCTCGGGTTACCATGCTGCACGTCGACAGTGGGTACCATTGCGATTGCAAAGAATCATCCTACCGAGATGCATATTACTTTAGAGGTGCTTAGAGTACGCATTAGACATGTAGCTCGTGCTCCCGCCCACCACATCGCCTCACTTCAAGAAGACCGACCCGATGCCTCTTTTTGCAAGAGGATATTGGCTTACCGCCAGTGCCTCCAAATAAATTACACGCCTGCTGCGAGACTAGTTGCGCCTCCGTGGTGCTTGCATCAACCTGTGCTCCAAGTCGATGTTCCAGGGATTTGAACGAAGGTTGAAGTCTTTTCACCAGCTTTAAAGCTGCTCTCTCTGCTTACGCTGCACGAGGAGTGCAAGGACCATCTCCAGCTTTATATTGATGGTTCGGCACCTGCTGGATGATCTGCCGGAGCTGCTATATTCTCCGCGGAAGTAGAAGCAACTCCGTTAAACACGTCTCACTCGACCACATGGACGCCTGCGCAACTTGCGACACCCCGCAGTGCACTTCGCAGGATCCAGTGAGGACCACCACTTGTTGTAATAGTTTTCAATGATTTACTCGGTTCGTGCTGCTACAGGAAGGTTTATTCTACAATATTTACAACTGGCTATATGGCTGATGTTTTGAGCTTCATTTCTCGATCGTCTTTGTCGAAGTCTTCTGTCTCCTGGTCGGGGTGCGCCACCGTACTTGAAGGGACGCGTCCGAGCCTGTGTTTTGTGGCCCTCTCGTCGACGGAGACCCCTCAGGCGGTGCAGCTGCCCGCAGACCCCTTGGGGGAGAAACCACCAAGTTTCGGGGTGCCGATACAGGACTTCTCGTGCCGCGCGCGGGTGACGAATGGACACCCGGGTGCCAGAAGCAAGCCGTCCCCGTCTCACAATCTTCAACACCACTAAAATGAAGCAGCCCTATTTCTGGATTGTAACTCAGCCCTGCAGTGTCTGTCAACGACGCTACGTCTTGGGCTACAAGAGCAGCTAGTACTGGAAATCAGACAAGTCTATCCCCAATTAACAAAACAAAGACATGATATAATATTTAAATGGATTCCTGGCCACTGCGGCATCATAGGCAATGACTATACCGATGCTGCTGCTAAAAATGCGCATAAAGATGACGTGCAGAAAGCCATTCCACTTTCGAGAACTGACGCAGCGACAAAGATTCGTTCGCTTGCACGTGCTGTCGCAGAATCTACGTGCAACAAGCCTGGTTATCAAGATAACCGCCTTCACCGCTTAGATCCGTCACACCGACTTCAGACCCCTTAAAGACTACCGCGATCCGAGAAGACAATTTTCTGCCTCCTGTGGCTTGGAATATGTTCTACAAAAAAGGTTTGCTTGCAGTATCGGAATAGCAGACAGGTGCTGCCTGCGTCCATTGTGGCAGCGAAAACATCACACACCTCCCCTGCGACTGTCCTCGATACAGTTCCCAGCGGCAGACCCTCGCATCAGAAGTATCGCTCCTCGACGACCACCCGCTGTCTGAACAATCAGTATTGGAGTAGCGGAACAATCGACCTTCAAGTCAGAAAGCCACGAAGGCGCTGCTGAGATTCGAGAGACGGGCCTCGCTAAACGAGAGTATGCCGTGTTTGTGTGTCCGTGTTTACCTTTCCCTCTCTATCTCATTGTTTTTCTTCTTACTCCTATTGTAGTTAATCTCCCTGCCTTCCGCACAACTCTTTCTTTCTCTCTCTCATTGATAATATAATCACTGACAACATTTTATGTGTTTGATAATCACTGGCCGTCTAATCCTTGTAACACTACTTCGCGCTACCCTTACACAATGCTCCTGTGTAGGTCATGTAAGGTAGTTTGAATCATGAACACTTTCAATATATTACCAATTAAGAGTTCAGTAAGCGCTGAGATAGAGCGTATGTGTCGATAGCGGCGATCCAAGTTACTTCGCGTGTTATATGCTTGGCAGGCTCTTCATAGTCTCGGCCGCTGCAATCGCCCATTGACAAGATACTGCGAGGCAGAAGAGCAGCGACAATGCCGCCGCGTTCGAAACATCGTGCAACAGCGTATAATTCTGCGTAAATGACGTCCCGGCCCCGTATTTTAACGTCGCGGGATACTTCCGTACTTATCTCAGAGAATAAGCGCAACGGAATGTTTCTGTGTATACTTGTTATGGCTATAGCACCAAAAGATATTCGTTTTTCGCTTTAAGTAGCGAGAACCTTTGATCTGCGCCCGACGCATTTCATAGGTCGGCGTTACTTTCGGCATCCATGTTCTTCCTAAGTCTGTTCCCCGCAGTCACTTGAATGCTGCTGCGAGAGAATGCGAGAGCTAGTTTTACGTTTCAGTACGCATTTATCTTATACTTGGCGAGTTCACTATCATGTAGACGATTTACGGTCGCACGCATACTACAACCCAGGAGTTCATGAAAAACATGGTGGCCGATGCGGGCTGCGTGCGAGAGGGGGCCGAGGAGAGAATGCATTTGTATACTTAAAGGGACTGTCCCCTGCTCGGAAAACTTTTTTAGATTGTGGTAAAAACTGGCATATCGTGCGTCACATTTACGGGAACGAGCACGCTTTTACCCCACAAAAAGGGAATATGTTTTATTTTTGCTCTGAAAGTGGTGCAAAAACACCGCTAGCGACACCCAGCAGCGTGTTTGCCAATTTCCAAGTGTACGAGAACAGACCTCCGCAGGTATACATATTCTGCTGAAAAACACTTATGTATGTCCTACAAGTGTACTTCGCCCTATGAGACACTTTTATCGCGCGCAATAGCAATTCGTTCTTCTTTCGCTGCGTTGGCGGTGGCGCTTCCATCGAATTCGTCTGCCTGCCCAGGCGCGTACTACTGCGCTTGTCATCCATGCGGCGCTGCATGCCCGAGGCGCACCCAGCGCGCCGACTTTCTCTCGCCTCTCCTCCTCGTAACCTCTGCAATGTCGTCCTTGGAACTGGTTCCTGTTCTGAAGAAACGTCCCGCGTATGAAAGGGTTGTCGTGGAGACGACGACGCATCGTGCGCAGTAACCATTGTCGCCTGCGTCTGTACACGCAGGAAAGGAGCGACTTCGTAGATGAAAAAGAAATCGGTTTTTAATAATTTGTACTGTTTATGGAGAAAACACTGCATGCTGGGACACTTCGAAAGGTACGCTTTCTATTGAGCCAAAAAACGGGAGAGCGATGAAGGACGGTATAGACAGTCTCTTTAAAGTAAGAGAGAGTTCGCACAAGGTTGGGGAAAGCCCTAAGCGAGGTCTGTAAAAAGGAAGAAGCCTGTAAAAATCTAGGGACCTCAGTGACGGCTTGTGTATGCCTAATATGATTTACGGGGTTTAACGTCCCAAAACCACGATATGGTTATGAGTGACGCCGTAGAGCAGCGCTCCGGAGATATTGAGAACGATCGGCTTTTTTAACGTGCAGGCATCGCACAGAGACCCTCATTTCGCCTCTCGAAATTTAGTCGCCGCGGCCTAGATTCGATCCCACGACCTTCGGATCTGCAGCCGAGTGCCATAGCCAGTAGAGTACCGTGGCGCGGCACTGCTTGCGTACATAGATGATTGTGCACATATATGTGGGCCATACGCCGGCATCTAAGTGTTACTACAGATGCTATATGCAAGACTGCAGAGATATTCATTTTGTTTTTCTTGAAGACATTGTGTCTGTGGCCCATTCCTTTTCTTTCCCTTTTCCACTCCTCATTTGTGAAAAGCTCGTTTATTACCCAGGCTGGTCCTTCAACTTTTGACAAAGTTAATGTTTTTACAAGTCGAGGTCCTTGCACGCATTGCGAAATCGATATCGTACAGACCGTGATGCATCTCCACTCCCACTGTGAAAGCCCGAAACAAAGCACTGGTCTCTCGCCGCTGCTCTACATAATTACTTTGGCCAGTGCACCTTCGAACGCTGGTGGGACCCAGCCTGCCCTGTAAACTGTCGAGAGAACAAACGCATGGCTCCGATGTCGACGCTAATGATCTCTGAAAAAACAGCATACAGACAGATAGAGGGGTCGGCAATTGCCTAGATTGCTCACCCACTCGAAAACAAGGGTGCACAGTGCAGATAAATACACGTGCCCGCGTTGTATCGCGATTACAGCTGCACACGATTAATCTTTAAGCACCTTCTGCGAACGCTTTCTTTGTTTCGGAACTAGCTCTTTTGTTTAAGCGCAACTGGAGCAGGCGACCGTGTCTTCATGGAAAAGGTCTCCTTAGGCTAGCACTGAATGGTACCCTCTGGGCCTAAATAATTTATTTCCCCGAGAAATCGATCAATAAAAAGTGCGATGTGACTGTTTTTTTGTAGCACGTAGGTTGCGTCTGCGGCTTTAGGCAAGTCTTAAAAAAAAGTAAGAGTAGCCAGACTCTCACGTGTGCTCGCTCATACCCAGAAGAAAATAAAACCAGTGCACAAAACATCACGTGAGGTTTTAAAGGGAATCTTCTTTATCAGCGTTACAGTGTCGGGCATGCCCGCTGTTCTCTAACGGCTGCTTCTCTGAGCCGATGTTGGCGAGGAGCGCCCCGGCACACAAATCATGTTCATCTCAGTTGTGCATGCTGTTGCGTATATTAATATATGCGTGCACATGTGAAGCATTGTCTCTGGCGCAAGAAACTTTTACCAGTGTGTCAAAAGATTCGCATGCCTGAAGTGTTTCAGGTATAATTGTTTATGCTGGCAACGCTCTCAAGTATGACATCCCTGAAACTAATCAATCAAATCAATGCTCCGAAGTACACGTATAGCTTGCCCTATAGGACTACTGAATTTTGAACAAATGACGAAACAGACAGTGTTGGAAGACGCTACTGATCCTTTACCACACTTGGAGCATATTGACCTACATATCACACTGTAAAGGTCCTCGAACAGCCACTAATATCCTGCAGCAGCAATATTTTAAAAGATAGGCGCACTTTCTTGCTCCTCTTTGTTAACGCGTCACGTCCACGCTGGCGAGTGCTTTAAGTATCATTTAATACTTTTATGCTAATTATTTCTTCTTGTTCATATTAGACCAGAGTGGAATCGATTGTCTCGAGACCAAGTGTGGTATACTAGTGAACACCTGTCCCCCCTCTCCCCTGCTTACAAGCCATTGGGAAAAGCAAGGATATGTCTGAATAAAGAATAAAGAATTAATGGCTTCGTTGTAAAAGGGTAAGAATTCGCTTTGTGGCTTGTGTTGGCATTATTTAGGGCTAAAAGGAACAAATCAACACAGTTGTTGTGAGGACGCTGTAGTTAGCATCTTATAAGGTTGATGTCGACCACCAAGAACTTTGCACGCACAGTGAAAATTGAGGCAATCAAGAGGAGAAAAATGCCCTTTTAGTTGAGAGCGCGGCTGTCCGACCTTTAACCACCGCCTTGCTGCATTATTAGAGCTATTTTTTCATCGTGTCAGCATTAAAACTATAGTCCGCGAAACATTGGGATATACTTTGAACGCATATCTGGATGCATGAAGCGTTTCTGCATTCTGCCTCCATTGGAATCCAGGTGCTACATAGAAGCTGAGAGTGAAGTTTGAGACACGCAAAGCCCGCCGATATAGCTCCTGCGCGAATGAGTACATTTAAGGTTAATGTACACTCCAGCAGGGTTGGCTCAAAACACTTCGAAATTGGATGATGATACAGATACACGACTATAAAGCCGTGTGTACCTGAGATGCCGACGCAAGATGCCAGGAAATCCACTTTACAGATTGATAACTGCTGGTGATATATTGAAGATGCTTCGATACATTCGTAAAATTGTTAGCATATACCTGAATTAAGGGCCACCAGTGACCGTTGGCTTGTATAGGCTTTCTGATTGTGCTGTATCCGTCATACATTTCAAATCTTCATTACTGAATAACACAAATGTTGTTTAGAAGTTAAACGAATACCGGAATAGCTTAAAACGCCCTAAACGGCCGTAACCGGGGACTATTAATGTAGGTATGTATAGCCCTGCGTGTTGTTACCAAGCCACCTGTATGATTGACAAGGCGCATTTCACTACTGCTCAATACTAAAGGGGTATGGGGGCATGTTTGTTTCAGTTTTTTTCTGAATCCCTTCGCAGCAATTTTTATATTGACTATGGCGGTACGTATATTCCGTGTAACTTTCTCGAACAAGTTTATTGAAAGAACGGCTGTGACAAAGGTCCCGCTGTCACCAGTGATTTTTTTTTCAGAAGTAACAGCGTCTGAATGATAAGGGCGTGTTAGACTGGCATGCTTTCATTTATATGTTCCCTTAAGGACCCAACGCCATTAAATAAGGAATCCCACTGCCGGACCTAGCACCATCGGTTTTTCTTAAGAAAAGCAGAGCGCGCGACCTCGCCTTCTGTTCAGTACAGTACCCTCTCGAGAGGACATCCCCCAACGTGGCGAGCAAGTGGCATAAAAAGCATTTTTTTTTGAAAAATTATTGCGAAAGGTTTCTATTGCCATCCTAAAGAAACATCATGGAACATCTCTATAGAAATTTGTCTTTACAGTCTCAAAAAGAACTCGGTATAAATTCTCTACAGAAATATGTCTGTACTATCTCAAAAGGAACTCGATAGACATGCTCTATAGGAAAACATCTATAAAGTTTCTATAAGAATGCGGTGGCCAAATAACTTTTGGAACTCCATAGAAAAATTCTATAGGGCGTCAAAATAAACACCATAGGATTCTATCGAGCAAGTTCAAAAGGCTTTCTAAAAAAACGCATTAAAAATTTTCGTAAGGGTATATATATATATATATATATATATATATATATATATATATATATATATATATATATATATATATATATATATATTACTTTAGGCCGTCTTTACATGTCACAAAATTATCGGGTAAGCAATTACAGATGTTTATCGTATACATGGAAAGAAGGCGGTTTGCGTAGCAGAATTTTGGCTCATAAAACGAGTTGTAGAATGACTGTGGAGAACATGTGTTCCACGGTTGTTTAATAAAGGGTGCCGCAAGTTTTGGTAGTATTACAATGTGCAGAGTCACGAGGTCCTGAGGCGTGAAATAATAGGTTGGCAGATAAAGTGACAGCGCCAATAATGTGTAGCAGTATCCTTAGCACAGCTTCATGTTATTAAATATGTGTGCTTACGATTCTACATCAGTGCTTAGACAAGATTGTGAAGGGTACCACGCAGGTTATGTGTATTTTATTTTCGGTTGAATGAACGCCGTTAAGAATATTTTCTCTCTGTCTCGCTCGTTCTTATCTTCTAGTTCCAGAAAGTCATTTTTGGCATGGCGCTTCAGAAACCAGTGCGTTTGTGAGGCATCCGAGCAGGGAGATTATGCGGGGTCGCTTGCCACCATAGGCATTTGCATGATTCATATAGGAAGTATTCTGGCGTATAGGTGTTTTCTGAGAGAAGGTCGTTACTTTGCACTTAGCAACCTCAAGAGACGCGGACTATATAGGGTGCACTATGCCGATATTGAGTCCAGGTGTCGTCGTAGTGTGATGCCATGTGTTGTACCCGAATACCCTGACGTTACTCGGCCTTTTGGCGTTGTGCTGCCTCGGTGCTCTCTCCCTTTAATATAAGTGCATACACTAACCTTGCTGCCTATGTCGCACCTATATGCGTGTCAGTGATGTTGCACTTGTGCGCTTGACTATAAAAGCTGGCAACCGTACGTGTGTTGCTTTGTGTGGTATTTCGTGTTGAGACTCATATCGATGAGTTCAATAAAGCAGTAACCCATGCTGGTCAAGATCGTGAGGCTTCCGTCGCTTCAACTTTAACAATGGCGTCGACAGTGGGACCGGTTATACGCAGCGAATAGAGACGACGATGACTAGTGGACAACCAATCACAATGGCGAGAAGCGACAGAGACCTTGTTCATCTGCCGGAATTTTCACCGGAGAATAGCGACTTCGAAGTCGATGTTCAGCGTTTAGCGACGTTCGTAACTGCTAACAAGATAGACAAGGCAAGGATAAGGGAGATGCTCTTGACGCTTATTGGAGAGGCCGCGTTTATCGCGCTTCAGAACCACTTTTTTTTTTCGAACACCAGGAGCCAGCTTCGAAGTTGTTATCAAGACCCTGCGGGCCCACTAAACAACTAGGCGCTCTCTGATAGTAGAAAGGTACAACTTCTACCGTGGAGACGCATGTCAAGGTGAGGGCCTGCGACTTGCTCGTAAAACTCAAGAAGCTGGGAGCCACGTGGAACTTCACAAGGGGGAAAAAATTGACCTTGTTGGTAAGACACGAAACGATTTTTAGCGCAAAGCAACAGAAGAACGAATAGACAGAATACAACACGTGAGCTAGCGCACGTGTGGTGTCCTTCAGCTTCGGCGCGTCTTTCGGAGAGGCGATTCCGGACCGCCTTATTATTGTGGGACTACAGATAGACGCAATCAGCTGCAAGCTTCTGGCGACGGCTGACGAGAGTTCACCTTCGAAAAGGCTTATAGCTCAGCGTTTGGGATTATAGCAGCGCAAGTACAAAGCGAAGTAAGTATACCGAAACGACGCAGAGCGCCGGTGCTACTGAAAACGACGCCAACTGGCGACGAATGTGTATGCAGCACAACGTAAAAACTGCTTAACACCTTAAAGATCGAACGAACGTTGCGTACACTAGATGTGGTAGCACGCAAGCCGGGAAGAAGCGTCGACATTTACCTGGCAAATGCTTTACATGTTCAAAATCAGGACACTTGGTAAAATCTTGCAGAACTATGATTGGGTATGCCACTAGCGTAGAAGCCGCCAGTGACGAGATAGTGTTTCGACTGGAAGTAGCGCCCAAGGCTGGGGCGCACTATGTTGAAGGAAGAAAGGTTCAGATAGATGTTAACACCGCCGCGGCAGTCTCGATAATGAGTAAAAGCTACTTTCGCAGAATGTTTCCGCTCAAGCATTGAGAAAAGGACAACATAACGGTAACAGCCTACAAAGGCAGCTCGATTCCAGCAGCTCGGCTAGTTGTAGTTGACGTAATCTGTAAATAATAATTTATATTTTACGTCGGAAAGCCACGATATGATTGTGAAAGACGCCCTATTCGAAGGCTCCGGAAATTTCAAGCACCTGGTGTTCTTTAACGTGCATTGACGTCGAACACGCAGGTCTCGAACACAGGCCTCAACATTACGCTTCCATCGAAATGCAGCCGCCGGGGCCGGGATTCGATCCCGCGACTTTCTTATCAGCAGCCGAGTGCCATAGCCACTGGACCACCAAGGCAGGTCCACTGGTAAAGAGAAGGAGCCTCACTTTGCCGTTGATAATGGCTCAAAACATCTGAGGTCGTGTCATGCCAAACGTGTGAGGGTGAGATTGCTTGTCACAAGTGTAGTTGAACTGGCGGCAGTTAGCGTCGGTAAACACGGTGACAAATGAGGTCTATTTCAAGCAAAAAAACAAAAAAAAAGCAGTGACGAGTTTGAAAATTAAAGGCCTGGGCGTAATTCATTAGTTCGAAGGAAGGTTGAATTTGAAGGAGACTCAGAGTCCTACATAGTTACTGGGCGACGCACGTAGTTTTGAAAGGCGACAAAAGTCGGAGACTTCAGGTGATTGTTGTGTTCCTGGAAATTCACATCTCAAGGTAGATCACTATCAGTTTCCTTTGCCCAAAATATTTTTGCGAATTTAGCAGAGTGTACAGGTTTCGTTGTTTTAGATTTGTAAAAGTGCACTTCAATCTGGTGAACGTTCACAGGAAATTCTGACTGTGAGCGCGCACCTCGGGCTCTTTCGGTTCACACGTCTTCCTTACGGCGGAGAAAGCACACGTGTATTGTTTCAGTCCGTCATAAACTAAGTATACTAAAAAAGATCCCGGGAACCACTTGCTACTTGGACGGCGCTGTTATTACCGTCTGAACGCATCAGAAAGGCGCAGTAACCCTGAGCGTGTTCTATAGTAACTTCAGAAGCACGAAATTCGTGCGAATGCCGAAAAATGATTTTTGTTTTCAAAGAAGTGTTAGATCGGGCACCAGATGACCGTCGATGGAATGAGGCCGACAAAGGACAAGGTTGAGGCATTCCTGAAAGCGCCAGGACCTCATTCTTTCATTCGCAGAAGGAAAGAGTGTGGGCTTCGGGCTCTTGAGCTTCTGCGCAGTGTTCTTGCCATACCTTGCCGAAACGCTGAAACGAATGCAGAAACCGCTAAGAAAATTAATGGGACCAGATCCAAGGGTACAAGGATCTTCTATGCAAGGAGCTTCTATGTAGCGATGCGCTACTAGAGCAGCGAGACTGCGAGACACGGCGTAAGAACTGCGATTAACATTTGATGTGTCAGCGTGTAGCGTAGCTGTCCCTATCTCTTAGGTTTTCAGTGTTGTTGTTATTATGTGCGGTTTAATGTCCCAAAACCAGCTCTGATTATGAGAGACGCCGTAGTGAAGGGATCCGGAAGTTTCGACCACCTGGGGTTCTTTAACATGCACTGACATCGCACAGCACACGGGCCTCAAGATTTCGCCTCCATCGAAATGCAGCCGCCGCGGCCTGGATTCGATCCCGCGACCTTCGGATCAGCAGCCGAGTACCATAGCCACTAGACCACCGTGGCGGGGCATGGAGGCAGTGCAGTCAGTGTGTGTGCATGTATGGGCCGATCTTGGAGGCAGTGCACTCAGACAGTGTATGTGTAGGGTTGTCGCATCAGAAACGATTTTAGCATATTTCTGTTGAATAGCCCGGGCTGTCGGCGTCTAACGCCGTCGTCTTGGTGGCCACGGAAGCAAGCCCATTGGCAGCGATTGACGTGGCAATGTGGAAAACACTAGCGCATCACCACATGCTTCGCACCTCCCCAGGTTTTACGTTAGCGGAGCTGTCATAATTTTCAAATTCATTTGCATCAAATCCGGTGAAGTAACAGACAATTGGGTCAAGGAAAGCGCAGGGGAAATTATCTGTTGGTTCATTAGGTTATGTCTAACGAATAAACGAGCCCTTGACCCTTTCCCTTTCGTTACTTTATAACGTACGTTCTGGCCGGCTCGGTGCCTTTAGGTGGCATGTGAGGGTTTATTTGTCAGCAGCCATCTCGTTTTCAGATCACGTTCTAAGCGACGCCTTCTGGCAAAAAAAGTCACTGGCCGCGATGGCTGTTAGTGGCGCTCATTAACACTCCCAAAATTAAATGTACAGAAATAACCAAGAAAATTTACGGGAGAACTACCGTCGCCTTGGTCCAGTAGGTAGAGCATCGGACGCGTTATCCGAAGGTTTTGGGTTCGGTCTTCACCAGTGGCAGGTGGGCCTTTTCAACCATTTCAATTCCACTGTGTCTCATAAGTGCTACACAACAGCTAAAAAAAAACTGCACATAATTTCTCTTATGCTTTCCTTGGCTCCAGTGTCTGTTGGTTCATTAGGTTGTGTCTAACAAAAAAAGAGCCCTTGATGCATTCTCTTTCGTTATGGTACAGCAAAAAAATCTAATAAAGACAAAGAGCTCAGAATTGTTCGCGAAATCGTCTAAATCAGTCGACAAAGCTCTATGGCTACATTTCATCAGAAGTAATGAACTTTCCCAAGAGATGGACAATTTTCTTCGGAACAACCGTGCAGTGATCCAACTTCATTGAGGAAAACTGTCACGAAGAACACCACGGTTTTTTAGAAAATCAATATACTGGCTCTCTGAATGGTGTGGTGGCCTAGCTCTGACAAAGGCCTTGAAGGATGTGTTAGGAAATGGGAAATTTGTGACAGCGTCCGAGCTTCGGCAGCGGCCGCACCCTGCCGCAGTGGATGTGGTGCTCCAAACAACTGAGAGCGCATAAACATGGACTTCGCGGAAAACTATGGCACATCCTGTCTGGTCGTGGTTGACTCGCGCTCCAATTTGGTGGAAGTTAAACTTATGTCCAGCACAACTGTACAGGAAACGGTTGAAATTGTCCGTTTTGTGTTCGCCTCCATGGTCTACCAGTTGAAGTGAAGCTCGGCACTGTGTGTGCTGTATTGTAATATACATGATGCATTTTCTGATGTATTGAATAGATTGATACTGATACCCTTAGTGGCAACTACCTTATGATAACTACACAAGATAGCCAAGCTACGATATAGGGCAGTATATCAGAGAGACGCGCTGCTCTTCAGGACACAGTGACATCGTGCACATATGCCCCGAGGCATTTTAGATCTTTCTTCCTACTTTATGCGCTTTACAGTGAACCATGTTTCTGTATGCGAAGAAAGAAAGTATAAAAGAAAGAAGAAAAAAAACCGTGCCGAAGCTCCTCAGGAAAGGATTCCATGGCCGTGGGAATCAGCTGTTACTTAACGTTAGACATGTTCTAATGAATTTAACATGTTCTTTGCAGCTGCCGCCACTTCAATCCCGCTCCCACGCCCTCACCACCACCCCCTTTTCCCCAAAAGTAAAAAAAAATATTGTGGGCATCTCGCACAGGGGAGTAAGACTATAGGGAGACTAGGTCACAGGGGAGCTGGTGGCCTTTCGCCACCCTCATCCTCACTTCCATGTCCCAGCTCCTTGCGTCCTATGCATAGGTATGCCACGCTTCACCCTATCTTCTCCTCATTTTTTCTCTTCCCCACCCTCACATCTCTTCTTTTCTTTCACACTCCTTTCCCACCCTCTTGCTATACTATACTATACTGTACTATACTATACAATACTATACTATACTAAGCTATACTATGCACTCCTTGCCATCCTTCTCAGCCTCACTTCTCTTACCCACCTCCTTGCTGTACCACAGTATACATGAATATGTCTTTGCTATTCGCTAAGTATAGGGACTTTCTTTCCAAAGCGTCAAATACTGGCATGACTCTTTGGTAGAACACCTGCCTGCCACGCAGACGGCCTCGGTTCGATACCCCCTCTAACCTAGCTAGCGTTATTGCGATGTTAGCATGAAGCAATCGTAAGGTACAGCTCGTTCTGATCTGGTTGCCCGAAATGTTAACTAGGTGCAAAAAAGAATTCTTTTAGTTCTACGAGACAGGAGAGTGAGGATTTGTTTTAGTATTCCTGGTGGCGCATATACCCACTTTGCCGAATTTTAACACCTTCGCTGTTAAAGAAATCACAGAAAAACAGCGTGACATTAGATACTCCTGCTCCTTGCAGAGTAAACGCTCGCTAGAAATGGTCATACCTGCACAACTTTGCTAGAATATGGCCTGCCTTTGCGTTTTGGAATGATTTCAGATATCGGAACCCTTCCCATGCGGCTACCTGCCATTGCGGTTCTGACACTGGATCATTTGCTCTGACACACAAATATATCTTTTCCCAGCGCGGTCGCGCGTGAGAATGCCCGAGCCATTCAAAAGGCCAGGCGCTCTCAGTGTCACGCGTGGTGCAGAAGAAGAAGCGATCTGGCCGGCATTTCCTTTTGCAAGCTCAAGAACATCGCTCATTTCGGCTGGTTTAACGCACGCTCCCTGAGGAAAACGAATAGCTTGGCGAATAAAGGCCAGAGAAATATTACTGCGCTACCAAACGGAGCCTGACAGAAGAGAAGCAGATTGCTGGCGCTTGCCCGCGTTTTCTTTGATGTAGGCTCACATGCTTTTTCGCTGATGGTCTCGACCACGCAAATAGTGCAGTGGAGATCATCAGCGAGAATAGGAAGATGAACGTAACGGCTGGAACATTCAAGGACTTTGTCCACAGTCGTGTATACGAATTTCAACTCGGGCTACGACTCGGATGCGCTAGTGTGTTCACATAGGCGGAAACACTCGCACCACTCTCATCTATTCTGCTAAACGACACCGCTGCCTTGCTAGTTTCATAGAAATCACATACGCGCACTATAGAAGCGCGTTGGCGCCGCCGTCATTGTCGGCGCCGTACAGGAGTGCGGCGGTTAGCGGGTCGCTGCTGGACAAACATCAACGTTCTTGCTATGCAGCTGTGTGCGTGCATGCAGTGGCCTATGTTGAAGGGGCATGTAGTGAAACTCAAGTACGCTTTATTCTCACTACGTCGGTCCTCGTATCCGTTCGTTGAAGGGATGTTAATGTAGCAGCTTCCAAGGAAAGGATTCAGTCGCGAGCGATACCTTGTCACCGACCCTGAGGCAATCGCCGGGAAATATTCCAAAAGCCGACATATCAGTTTCCCCGAACATGACCCCGCGGAAGCTACGACAATTAGTTTTTAGGTCCCTCTGGTGCGCTAACAGCACTGGTTCAAAGACCGAGTCAGAGCCAAGGGTGATAAAAAAAAACTCCATTGAATAGGCATTTACACAAACATGTACAAACACGCGTGTTCAAAATACAAACATAGATGGGCTACAACATTACACGGAACCAAGTAACACCAAATGTACAAGCTCATGCATTGCAATAGAGAATAAAACGCAAGGTCCAGAGTCACTCGAAGCGTCTTTTCAACACGGAGCTTGCAGGCCGATCTCGTCCGGTTGGTTCGCCGATCAGCGTCGTGCAACTCCTTTCTTCTTTCACTGTGTCACAGACGACTGAGAGCGCTGCTGACAGCCCGTGGTCGACTCTTTATATTGACTTCGGCAGGCATTAGAGACGTTTCGGTGCGCGTCACGTGATCTCAGCACGCGCAAAGCTAAGAGAACACTCTCGATTCAACTGGTACCTTCCTCCCCTCGCAGGTGCCTCGTTAAAGGGTAACTCCGGCGATTTTCCATTGTCCACTAATCTCGACCAAATATTCAGCATATGTTCTCTTTGGTGCTAGAATAATTTATGCCAAGCCAGTCGGTTGCAAAGTAATTAGTTTTCCTGAAAATGAATTTTAGAAATATTTAGCGGATTCCCGGGCGAGGCACCCTGTGTTTTTGACGTCATCACCTGCAACACTGCCTACCCGAGCAAGCGGGCCGTCTAAAGCAAAACGGTGATCCTTCGGCGTAGAAATCGTTCGTGTCAAATTCAGAAAAACTCAATACATCGTTGGATGACATCGCCACTTACATTTTTCTGCCACCAGCTCCATATTTGGGATGGCGGGGAGTCTGTGACGTCATCGCATACGCTGCACGAAGCGTCTACCCGTTTCGGTTTGAACACATCGTTCATTCGGCTATTTAAAATTATTAATGAGTTTCTGAGGAAATTGAATGACCTTGGCTGCTTCAGGGCCCTCAGTACTACTTAAAAACAACGATGTCAGAATATGATGGGAAAACCGCCGGAGTTGCCCTTTAACCCTCACAGGGCGTACTCCGGCGCGTACTCTCCGCTTCCTCCTTCTCTCTCCGTCTGTCTCGCGCGCTCACCAGCTATGTTGTGTAGACTGAGTGCCGCATTCCGCAGTCTTTGAGAAGACTCTAGGACCGCGCCGTGTATACTCCGGCAAGCCGCTGCGTGCGCCGTTTGTCTTTGCTGAGTTTAATCCGGCACGGCGCTGCCGGTTCTTCGACTTAGTGGGCGCTATTTTACGACACATTCTTTTCTAGTCATTACACGCCATACGTCTCAGACATAGCGCCCGGTCCTCTCCGATTCCATTCTAAAGAAATAGGGACAATCACTTTAATGCACCGTTTGCTCTCGTGGGGTATTTTTGCGAGAAAAATATTTTTATTCCTGTCACAATAATTTCATTGTTGCCGTAACGAGAGAAACACAGGTTGCGAAAAAATACTCTAAAAAATACAATACTGCACGGAACGCCATCGATATCGCCTATTTGCGAAAACAGCAAGAGCGCCTTCTGGTTCTCTTTCGTTGCCGCCACTACTTTGCCTAATGATGTGCTTTGAGGGAAAGCAATACAGCAATTCTGTGCTTTTCTTGTTGACTTGCCACAAACTCTAAAAAGTCTAATGACGAAATATAATTAAAGATCGTGGCTACATACTTAGGATTGTCAAAAAAGTATTGATGTCGACAAACAAGCAATTTTGAAGCGGGAGAGGTGCAAACATTGGTAAATGTGTGAAATCCCCACTTTCAGGCGCACTTAGATTGGCGAAGCAATTAAGTAAAAAATACACGGGTGTGCTCATTTGGAACAGTATACAAAGGATATTTATTTGTGATAGTTTTGCCAGAGTTCTTTTTTTTGTTTTAAGTAAGCACTTTTTTTTAATGAACGTTTCCTCGCGTCCCCGGGCGCAGGCTGTAAGATCACTTCACTGCGCTGCAGCACATCACAGGCTCAAAGGAAATATGTGGTGGTCTTGCCTGTGGTAAGGTGATGCGCTGCTTTGTGCTTCCACGTTACTGGAAAAGTGCGAACAGGGCAAATGGCTGGCAGGAGGCTTCGGAATTTGCACCACGCCTTCGAGGTAGCATGCAGTGGGAGCTGAGTACACTATTTCTGTGCCGCGTTGCTACGTATGTACTTGAGCCAGACGCAAAGGAACCTGTGTGGCGTTTTATTGCGATAGCAATAATATGGAGAGTCTCGACGTGCTTTCGATCTATCCGGAGGTTGCAGTTCTTACTACTGCTGCCGAGGTATGTGTCTTCGCCTCTTCAGATACCTGTGTGTCGATGAGTAGGAGGTGAGGCCGGCATGAACAGTGGTCAGCGATAATGACGCGAAGTCGTGAAAGGCGGGCGAGCATTTGAGGTAGACTGTAGACGCGAACATTGCTGAGAGTTGTGATTTGTTTTCTTAAGCCGTTCTCCCAGGCTTCCAAGTGGAAATATGCCTTCTACATATACTTTTTTTTTCTGACCGCGCAAAATGTTCATTGCAAGACTCCATCGCAAGCGCTCTTACCACGGGAGCTCGTGGATAAGTTCCACTCTGCTGCTAAATAAGGTCTTCATGGTAGCAGAAGTTTAATTTCTTTTTTTCCTTTTCCACTGTGGCTATACACCAGTGCAAAAATAGCGATTTGATTTTTTTTTTTTGACACCGGGAAATTCTTGTTCTAGGACATTGAACACTCCATCTTGAAATGTGGCCACAGTAGCTGTAGTGTGTTCGAGGCAGCCTTAAATTTCAAGTGATTTTGCACGAAAGGAGCCTGTTTCTTTGCTGAGATCGTACGCGACGAAGTGATGCTTGCGTATTAACTCTACGATAAGTTTGGGGAGCATCTTTCGCAATGAAACTTTCTTCCATCATGGCGACTACTTTCAAGGAGCGATAATTTTGTATACATGTCTCCGTTCCAAGCTAAAACTTTATTTAAAAAACGCGCAGAGTAAACGCCACGTCCTCGCTCTCTGTCTCGTCATCCACGCTGCATGGAATGCCTTCCGCTCAGCAATCTTAAGGAGGCGCGGTGCCTTTCTTTATATACTTATCGCTTTCACTTTTTGCTGTAGAGACCCTCCTTGTAAAATATCACACGCCAGAAGCATACTCACGGTTCGCATGCTTCTATTACGTGAGAGCAAGGGCTGTGGACGAAAGAGGACACGCCGGTGCCACGCGCTTGTTCTCGGCGCGGCGGTGGCCAGAGCAAAATTTACATCTGCCGAAAAGCCAAGCTCACGAACATGAAGCATCATTAGGCTGTGATGCATGAATGCCGCATGGCGCGTTTAAGCGAGTTTCCATAAAAAAAAATAACTGAAAGAGTATCCCCAGTATCTCTCGTGTACACGAACCAGCTCTCGTTTCCTCCGACACTTCGTCGGTTGTGCTGTAGATCGCGTAACTATGCGTGTCCAAACCTGAAAGCACAAAGCAGCATATAATGTTACCACGCGCGTTATATCCGCATATTTCCTTTCAGCCAGTGTTGTGTTGTGAAGGGGACTTATGGGATGCCGTCCGGGAACGCGGGGAAAGGTTTACATTTTTTTGCCCCTCGCTTAAAACAAGAAACACTCCGACAAACATTTTCCACTCTTCCAAATGAGCTCAACCGTGTATTTTTACTTGGACCGCCTCATCAACCTAAATGCGGCTGATCGGGGCGGGTTTTGCACATTTTCCAACGTGTGCAACCCTTCCACTTTTAAACCGATTGGCTGTGGACTTCAATACTTTTTCGACAAGCCTAATGCTATGTATCGAGCCAGGAGATGTAGTTATGTTTTGTCTTTAGACTTTGGAGAATTTGTAAAGAAAATAATCAGAAATGGCACAGAATTACTGTTTTGATTCTCCTCAAGTTACCCTGTGAGACAAAGTAGCGGCGGCAAATAAAAGAAAATAAGAGAGCCCTATTCGTTTTCTAGCAAGGAGGTGATATTCAAGGCGTTCTGTGAAGTATTGTATTTCTGAGAGTATTTTCTTTTTCGACCTGTTTCTCCTACTACGGCAACATTAAAATCATTGTAAGAGGCAGGAAAAGTATTTCGCGAGAGCAAACGGATAATTAAAGTGCTTGTGCACAATCTTTTTATAAGAGAATCGAAGAGGGTCGAGCGCAATGTCTGGGACATCTTGCGCAGGAATGACCCTTTTGCCAGACGGCGTCAAGTAGCACGGGACATGTAAAGAATTACGAGTGAGCAATAAACCTTCGAACGCCACGCCACCGGCTGCAAGTTTTGTTTTCAACCGTTTTCGCTCGGTTTTATCTTATAACTACTATAAGCGTTAAGTCAAAATTATACATGCTTTACTTGGCTGCTTTATCTGTTGGCCTCATGTGACTCGATCCATTGCTCTCATTTGATCTTTTTTTTTTTTGACCGTATGACCTCTTCTTGTGTCTGTGTGATTGCTATTTTCGCCCAGCACTTGTATAGCAAGCCGGCTAGGCGATCAAACAGGCGAAGACCTCAAACATCCAAACAAAATTTCTCTATTCCATGCGGCGTCGCCGAAAGCGCCACCTCAGTGTGTTGTAATACTCCCCAAAGGGCATCCGTGTTATCAACGCTCCTCGTGGTTTTGCCTAGTTTGCCTTTAGGACGAAATCGTTTTTCTTTGTGTGTGTGCGTGCGTGCGTGCGTGCATGAATATCCACTAAGGTGGCCGTCTGTCTGTCGCGCCACATGTCCTGTTTCTGCGGTAATGCAGAGAGACTCATCTTATTTGCCTAGTTTACTCGCCCAGCTTTTCAACCTACCCTTTAATGCCTCATTTACGGAAGGCAATTTCCTTAGTAATGGCGGTGGGAAGAAAATTTTTAGTAATGGTTTAGTGGAAATATTATACCGTTCGCGTATCAGGCACCCCAGTTGCTTACCACGGACATCTATGGCGCCCTTTGTCCTTAGTGCGCTTATGACGGTAATTGTGCATACGTACTCGCGGAAGATGAAACCTGATCGGCAAAGTCAGAAAAACGAAGCTACCCAATAGCGAACAGAGCAGAAAGAAAAGGAAACTTTTAACCGCGTTCTAAACGAAAGGACTGATTACTGAAGCACACCACTTTTTGAACGTTTACTATATTTCTTGCATAAGACGCCCCGGGCGGTCGTTTGCTCCCGTCCGACAGCCGAGGATCTCGTGCAAGGCCACATGAGAAAGATACTGCGCCATTAAGCAACAATTTCTAAGACTTTTGCAGTAGCAAAACTTTACAAAGAACATCAAGAAGGACAACAAAATTAAATTCACGGAGCTGCTTTTCTCACAAAGCACACATTTCACCAGCAACAAGTTCACCAGCAGGCGGAAATCATTTCCTCCCGTTGCATCCATTTACCTGTCGGTCGTAAAAAAAACCGGACATGACCGAGGAATATTTTCCGGTAATTTCTCGAACGTCGTCAAAGACAAAATAAGGCCTGTAAACCGTTAATGGTGTTTTTAGAGCCACCGTAATATTGATGTGCATAAGTAGTTGGCGTCAGGGTCGAATGTGATCACTATCTTAAAGCTTCCTACCTAGAACTTCCTACGCGCGGAAACATTTCTAGAAACACCGGATTTTATTCAGGGGAAGACGATTACCACGACGGCAGTCAAGCCAATTTTTCTTTCTTTCGTGTCCTAACAGCTTCCGCTGATTTCTAGGCCTTAAGGCTCGTCCTAAAAAAAATCTTACGTTAAAAATTTTCATAAGAGAACGCTTTCAGCCAACCCTGATGCTGGACATGATTAGCAAAGCCGGCCGGCCAATGAAAAATAATAAGAAATCCACAGCATATCCACGGAGTGAATGATGATGAGTGGGCGAAGCTCCGGAAGTTCATCGTAGATCGTGCCGAGTTCCGGATTAATTTAGTTAACGCGCACGCTACGAATCCTTATAGTTCAACTACGCACAAGTGAAATCTCCCACCGGCACTTCATTGCAAGTCAAGATCCAGTGCCTATACATATATATGGGTGGCCGGTGAACGGTTCTCCAGCGCGAGCAGTCGGTATTTTTCAATCAAGAAACTCGCTAGAAGACGCTGCCTGCGCCAACGTTGTCTCTCGCGGGTGAGGGCGCATTCTCCTTCTTTGCGAGTTGGTACAGCGTTCATCGAAGAGCGTTTCCATAGTCAACGCGCGCCTTTCGCTCTCTCTCTCTCTCTCTCTCTCTCTCACACAAGACAGCAGATGGAAGAGTGAGAGAGCTCGCGCGCCGAGGGCGAGCGCGAGCCTCCCGGCGGCGCGAGGTGGTTACATACATACTACTACAGAGGAGGGAGCGACCCACACCCTAAGGAGCTTCTCCCCTAATAAAATAAAAGAATAGAAAAGAATCTCTCACGAAAGAATAGTACCGCGAATTCGGCCCCAGAAAATGTGCAACGAGAAAATTTAGCGCGCCAGATTTTCTCTTCGTCATCTTGGCCCTTCATAAATATGGCGCGATATTTCTTCAATTTGACGAAAACGCGTGAGTTCATGCCGACTAGCCCTGCGCCGACTAGCCCTGCGTTGCAACCGATATATATATCGGTTGCAGCACGTTCAAACGCAGGACGCACACTTTAAATCTGCACGGAAGACGATGCAGCCAACAGAGGACAATCGCGGCCTTACATCTCAACTTTCCTAAAAAATTGAGGGACCCTTAGGCTTGGCCTTAAGAGTTGAAGGCAATATTGATGATTGGTCCCCTTATCGTCGTGCTCTCTTCCGCTTGCCATGCTCTTCAGCCACGTAATGGACCACTTGCAGAAGTCGGAGCGCCACCTACCGCGAAAAACTGGAAGCGCCGCCCGGTTGGAAAACAAACCGTGCTCCAGCCTTGGTTCCGTACGGCGACACCACGCATGACCAGCTTTTGTCACGTTTTGTGGACGTCTCGATATTTTTTTCCTTAATTGGAATGATATTACCTTTCCCTAAATGTCACTAGAAGTCCTCATTTCCTTGCAGTTTTTCGCAAACGGATCGTACGACTGTCTTCTCGAGGTGCCGGAACGCGAGCTTCAGTGCACGACGCTCTCCTCACACCGGCATTTAGTTCGTTTGCAGGGCGCACCGCGAGTAGGTTTTGAAAAATAAGGTTAAGTTAAGAATGTTAAACTTAGCAGAAACACAGTAGTCCTATATTTGTGACTTTATAAGCGCCTGGCCTCCTCCAAGTCAGGCATCAGCTGGTGACATGATTCATGAAAGTGGCGACACTGCTCATCACAAATGTGTGATAACATAACTTGAAAATTTACACGGAACCGCGTACAAGCTTAGCAGGTAATTCATTGTGCTGTTAACATCGATCCCCGACGGGCGATGTGCATTTTGATGGGCGCGAAACGCCAAAATGTCTGTGCACTTGATACGATATAAAGAACGTCCGCATCGAAATTAATCTGGGTCGAATTTCCCGGTTTGAGACCTGGCTTAAAATCACATCGTGGTTATGGCACGGAATACCCAACATTTAAAAAAAATTTTATCATTATGCAGATGTATACGTTCTGGTTTACGAGTCCAGTATTGGTGTCGTGAGCTGTCTATCACAACTGCGGAAGGCTCGTAGCTCGTTTGCAAATCCAGTTAGATTTGCATGCGCAGTCGATCGGTATAAAAATAAAATGAACACTGAAGGTTTCATCGTGTTTTCCGGTGACAAAGTGCGCGCCACAGATCATACAACGCGGTTGGATACCATCACATGCCTCGCTTCACCGCTGCCGTCCACGCCCTTTTCTGTTTGAAGCAACGCCCCGCCACGGTGGTCTAGTGGTTATGGCACTCGGCTGCAGATCCGAAGGTCGCGGGATCGAATCCCGGCCGCGGCGGCTGCATTTCGATGGAGGCGAAATGTTGAGGCCCGTGTGCTGTGCGATGTCAGTGCACGTTAAAGAACCCCAGGTGGTCGAAATTTCCGGAGCCCTCCACTACGGCGTCTCTCATAATCAGAACTGGTTTTGGGACGTTAAACCCCACAAATCAATCATCAAATCATGTTTGAAGCAACAATCGCGGGAGGAATTTTGGATAAATTACTACTTTCTCTTTCTATCTAAATAGTTACCGCAGGCGAAAACTACGCATTTTCAGGCAGATGAGGCACGCGAACCTTTGAGGCGTGAAGCCCGTCGCGCTCGCAGCCCGTTTGTTTTCCAACCAAGCAGACGACGCCGGTTCTGGCGCATGCGCAGTCGTACTTATGCAAGTCGTCCATTGTCAGGACACCACTTGGCAGAAAGTGCGAGTTACTTGCGTTACTGGGTGGCCTCCCTGGTCGTCTTGCGCCATTTGACATATAGATGCGCCATAATACCTCGCCGATCAAGATGGCACCATTATAATTGAGACTTGACGTAGTTGGTAATGGTTTATCTTGAGGAGGGTGCTGCTCTACACGAAACACGGACAAAGAAGAAGACGCACCTGCGTGTCTTCTTTGTCCGCGTTTCGTGTAGCGCTGCACCCACCTCAACCCTGATTCCGAAAAGTACCGACAGCGAAGCCCTAAAAAGAGTAAATGGATATAGGCCGATATCCCTATGTAATGTCGATTATAAAATATTTGCTAAAGTACTCACAAATAGGTTGCAGATTATAATCACTAAACTATAGTAGGGGATCACCAAACATGTGGAATACGAAGTCGTTCTATACAGACGAATATACATATGGCACGGTCAGTTCTTGAGTGCATTGAAGGAAGTGTCGATCAAGTAGCTCTTCTTCAGATTGACCTCGCCAAGGCCTTTGACAAGGTACAGCATGATATTTTATTCCGGCTACTGCGTCACCTACGGTTAGGCGACGCATTGTACAAAGGCATAGCACTTTGTTATAAAAGGTGCACAACAAGGTTAATTGTAAATCGCACTCTGTCAGACGTAATCCAGGTGAATTCATCCGTACGTCAGGGGTGCCCGCTGTCCCCTTTACTTTTTGCCATATATATGGAACCGCTTTGTCTGAGTGTACTTGTTAATTCTAGCATTAGAGGATACAGGTATGAAGTTGAGGAAATTAAAGCTTTAGCTTATGCGGACGACATTGCTTTCTTTTGCACCGATGAACATATATGTTCAGGAAGCAATAGATACCACATTGCGTTTTTGCGACATTGCGGGAGCTAGCATTAATTTTGAAAGAAGTAGAGGATTTTGGATAGGCATGTGGGCTTCAACGCCTTCAGTGTTTGCGAATGTTCATTGGAATGAAGCTCCAATTAGGTACCTTGGCGTACCTCTCGATAATCACCGTAATAGTGGTCCTCATTGGACGTCTGCCATGAGTACTATACGTCGAAAAGTGACTAATTGGCAGGGTCGAGACCTTTCTATCTTTGCTAGAGCTAAAGCATGCAATGTATTTCTAGCGTCAAAACTTATTTATGTCCTGCAGGTGTTGCACTGCTCCCGTGTCCATTTACTGGCATTTCACAGAATATTCGCTTGTTTTATTTGGCGTTCATCTTGGGAAGCTATGAGAAGAGACAATCTTTTCCTACCGCTCGATAAGGGGGGCCTCAATCATGTGCATTTGTTTGTGCGACAGTTGGTACTTCGCTTCTTTTACCTCAAAGATGTTTGTCCATCCATTTCTACTAGCCGTTCTTAGGACCCGAACTGCTTATCACCTCCCTTTTCTTTTTGTAACGACAAACACTCCTCAAGAGTCGCGGCTGTGGGGCTTTCTGAAAGAAATTGTTGACACTCTGTTTTTTAAAAGCTAGATTCACATTAGAGTACTTATATACTGTCGATAGAACAACGCTGTCTGCTGCACTCGTGAACGACCTTTTCTCTGAGCCTGTTTACCGATTGCCATATTTGTCGTTATCTGGACATCATGTGTTTTCCCGTGTACGTAAAATGTGTGTATCACCTGCTGCGAAAACATTTTTCGTCAAGCTACATACGGGTACGTTACCTGTGAAGACCTGGTTTAATGAAAAAGGAATACACGTACCTTGGTCAGTAAACTGTAGACTTTACAGTCAACCTGAGACCATTGAACATTGTTTTATTGTTTGTCAAGATGCATTTTATTTCTGGGACATTTTTTAGGTAACGAACCTATCTTTAAACAAGAGGCAGTTTTAGCATTTTTAGAGGAGTCTAAGGCACTAGAGGTCATACACACCTGGAACTCCTAGCACACCCTCGTCAAGAGGATGTTGCTACGGCTGTACTTACGTGTATGCACTCGCCTCGAGTCCCTTGTTCGCAAGGGGACTCTGAGGCTGTAGTGTTTTTAATTATCCATGACGTAACTACGCGATTTTAAAACACATTTTAGACACATTGCACACGATCGATTGGCATCTCCACCATAATTTTATTACCTGCATTCATATTAGGCACGTTTGGTGCGCAGGATTTTAGGCCCCTTTACAGCCACTTCACATCAAGGCATTCTCATTGATCACGTCATTGCTTACACATTCTCATTGCTCTTGGCGCTCTTTGGCCGTGATCGGCCCTTGCGCCAATAAACGCCAGACATCAATCAATTCTCAAGCGAACGATTAGAAAAGAACTTCCCCTCACACCTCACGGTATTAGGTTCCTCCCGTTCAGCAAGAGCAGCAGTAATACGCCGTATGATATGGTCATGCTGTTAGGACTTTATGCCCTCTGGAGGAGCCGCATGATTGACAGGCATGCTGAACCACCTCGCTCGACGAAGTCTGTGTTCCGAGAAGAGGTTGCCCAAGTACGCAGTGTGGTTGAGACTTTTGATCCTGTTCCTGACTGGCTTGCGCTTCTGGACGCTTGTGTCTGTTTACCTGACTTTTGAGGAGTCTATGAGCTTAAAAGTGCAAAGGTGGGTTTTTTTATGCTAGACTGTTAATATGTGTGCAACTGTATAGTACAGTTTAAACCTTATTTTGCTTAATATTAATATGTGTGCAACTGTATAGTACAGTTCAAGCGCATTTACGGAAATATTTCCATGCAATAAAGAAAAAAAAAAAGACAGGAGGACATATGCGGGGTGGCCAAGCACACGTAGCGCATCGCGCTCATGAGCAATGGGTCCCAGGTTCGATTCCCTGGTCGCCGAAGTTTTTTTTTGTTATTTCTATATTTGCATCTACCTTGATTTTTCGCTCACGGACAACGCCGATCTTTCGCTCACAACCAACGACACCGACACGGAACTTCTGCGAGACGAGCTCAGCGCTATCGCGTTAAAACATTCAAGATGAAAACGCCACATTCTTGTGCTCATGCCGTTCGATGCCACACCTCTCGACCTAACAGAGAGATAAAGGCCGCCCCCCACTCACACACCCCCTCCCATCTCTCCCCCCTCCCTCCCCGCCTCCCTCCTTCCCTCCAGAAAATAAAATTAAAGGCTGGGTCGACGAGTCGACCACATCAATTACTGACTACAAAAATACAACTGACGCTAACTCGACTGATTTACATATTGATTACATAGACTGGAAGAAGATGTGCTCTGTGAAGAATAAATCCACCTGAATGTAAAATAACAGCGTTCAGTGTGGGAAAAAAGCCAACTAGAGGTGTTGTTATTGCCGTGTCCGGAGACCGGAAGTGAGTGCTTTCTAAATAAAAAAATGTAAGGCCTAGACGTGAAAAAGAATATGACAGAGTAAGGTGAAAATTCGGACATCAAAAGGGAGAAAGGCGAAGTAGAGAAAATCGACAGCGCAAAATAAGAACAGTTGTAATGTGGGCACGGCGCTCCTAGCCCTCGAAAATAGCGCTTGTCGTGCTGCCGCCTTCCGTCTCTCCAGCCTGTGGCACATCGTCTGGCTCACTCTCATTAGGCGTGCTGACAGTCTATCTACTTCTGCCTGGCAGCCTTCGTAATTCTCACGCGTTTTCACTTCGTAAATTTAAACGCGCTGGATAAGTAAGTCAGGGCATAAGTACTGGTTTTTCGAAATTATGGATATTATGGAATGAAAATTATGGTCATCACATATCTCATGTTTCATTTTGAGCGCCATTACACACATAACGAGGTCGACGTCGTAGTCGTCGTCATCATCATCATTATTACCATAACCACTAGCAGCAGCAGCAGCAGCAGCAGCAGCAGCAGCAGCAGCAGCAGCAGCAGCAGCAGCAGCAGCAGCAGCAGCAGCAGCAGCAGCAGCAGCAGCAGCAGCAGCAGCAGCATATTTTAATTCTACTGCAGGACGGATGCCCCTGGTAATGATTTCCAATTCCCCCTGTCCTGAGCGAGTTGATTGCATTTTCTGCCTTCGAATCTCTTAATTTCAACGCCACACCTAAACTCTTGCCTGCCTTTCCTTTGTTTTCACTCTCTTATCCATTCTGCTCTTGCTGTTCATCGGTTGCTTGTTCTGCCATTACGTGCCGCAGGTCCACTATTTAATGCGAAGCATTTCTCGGGCAACTTGAGCAACTTTCCATCTATCCATCTATCTATCTTGCCACTTGCGTCTCGGTGCTCTCCTGGTCGTCTAGTTCATGGGATGGCAGGGTATCAATGTACGACGAACGTGAATACGTACTGTTGTGATCGTGGTTCTTCGACAAGGTCCCCGAGGCTGATGCAGCTGCAGCGCGCCCTCTCCGGCGCCATCAGTGCGACCTGCCTAATGTGTTCGTGGTGATCACCGACGAGATAACATCGGCTGATGCTGCCCCAGTAGAGGGGCAGCTGCAGCGCAGCCTCGCCGGCGTCTACAGTCCAACCGGCCCGCCAGCGCCACCCTTTGTTTCCCGGGGTTGGGGCGCCTCTGCCTGCCGTTGAAGACTCCCGCGGCGCTGCTGGACATTGTCCGTCCCCCATTAGCCCCGTCGCTGACCGAGGGTCAAGCCAGCGTTGCGGGAAACGGAAAGGAGGCGACGACCTGCAGCCGACCAGAGCGGGGGACCGCACGTGCAGTCGCGGTGGTGGAGTTTGGAGAGGTCTTGATTGGTTGACAAGCGTCAGATGACTGCGGGCCTCCTTCCCCTCCTCCTGCCTGTCTACAACCTATGGCAGGGGAGGCAAGTTTCCGTCGGAGGCCACGGAGCACATCGAGAGGAGACGACAACTGGGAT